>JAVQJD010089820.1:0-14648 GCA_036023655.1 Nannoperca australis | reverse complement strand
ATATATATATAATATGTTGTCTAGCTTGATCGTACTGTGATTGATAATGAACGGACATAATCTGTTTCTAGATTTAATGCTCTTTTCGTTTTTGCCACTGGCAGCGATGTACTTACCTACAGCACCTGTGATTCATCACCAGCCCTCATATTATTTGATACGACATCTTGTTGTTTTCGTCCATGATTCTATGCACTTTTTGTAAAGCTCTTATTTGGAAGTCGCTTTGGATAAAAGCGTCTGCTAAATGCCTAAATGTAATGTAATGTAATATTGCGGTGCGGGGAAAAAAGCTGAGCAAGGATCAGCTTTTTGCAGGACAACCCTGCGTTTTGTTTTTAGTTTTTTGCCAGAGAACCATTGGCACCCCTGCTGCGCCAACAGACCTTTTTCACAGCAGACATTTTTACTTTGTCACTGTAGAGAAGGCAAAGGTGTTACTAATAACATTAACAATGGCTCAGTTCCATCAAGCGTCCCAGGAAGCCACGGCAGTGATCCAGCATGCACAATAACAGGGCCATGAAACCGTAATGGATTATTATTAATGTTACTGATAACACCAGCGTTTCCTGCTACAAATGCGTTTCCATCCACCTGTTTTTATATGCATTTTTAATTTACGCATTACCAATGCCTGCACGGAAACGCAGAAACTTTAAAAAGTAAAACTGAAATATCGGCAAAAAAAGTTACGTTTGGCTGAGGTGAAAAAGATGGTGTAATGACTACAATGGAAACAGACTTGGAGAACAAATAAAACACAGAGGCATGTGATTTAGACTTCCACTAAAGAGATTTTAAAAATCTGTGAGGAGGAGCAATTAGGAAACTAAACTTCCTCAAATTAATACATGAAACAATATTCCATCATTTCGCCATATTTACATCATTTCTACATTGTTTTGCAGCATTTGAGGTTTGGCTGGTGGACACAGATTTGATAGAAAGATGACAAAAGGGTGAGTAAATCCAGTGGCATCTGCTGCCATTTTGCACCTATTGTAAATATTTGCATCTGTTTATACATTGTAAACTCATTTTGCTCTACACTGACTGGCAGCCCATTCATTTTTAATGTATCCTCTTACTGCTTACAGTTGCAGCAGCCAATTTCCCCACTGGGATAATTCAAGTTTCATCTAATCCATTATGTCTGTAAATGCTACTTGTCTCTTGGTCCGTCAGCCTTCACCTCTCACCACCATATGAAAATATCTCATCTCTCCCATCATCAAACCTCCTCCCTCCCTTTCTCTGTACAGGCTTTCTTCTGTCACACCTCCATCCTCCCTTTCCATCTTCATCTTCCTCCTTGTCTCCTGGAGTTGTGTGTTAGCGCAATTTTGTTAATTAAGAAAGACCCTCACACGCAGGACGTGCACAAAGTAGCGTGGGCTTCAACCATCATTGTCACACATCCAAGACTGAAAACTACATGTTCTCTCACTCACACCAACAAAAACACCCCCTCCACACTCACACCATGTGTTGAAAAGCTTGGCTAGACTGGACATAACAGCTTGTCGTGTCCAGGCCAGTGCCCTCAGCTTCAACATGACTTCATTCGCACCCGCTGTGCCCTACTAAACAACAGGAAACGCATGCAGAGGCCAAGGAGAAGATACAACGAATGGGGGATCACTCCAGACTGGTTCTGTGATCGCTCAGCATTGGCAGTCGCCACATAGATCTGAGTTCTGCATCCCGTCTCTAAAAGCAAAACCATGTCTACATCAGAAGGATTTCAGACACTACAACAAGTCCTCCGCCCTAAAACACAGAATAGGTTGTTTGCAAATGACTTCCAAAACGACGTATAGGTGCACCAGACCTTCATCATCATGGTAACAATAATGAAACGGTTGCAGTTTGGTTAAGCTTAGGCACCAAAAGTACTTGGTTAGGTTTAAGAAAGGATCATAGTTGGGTTGAAATAACTATATTATGGTTTCACACAGGACATGAACAGTGGTCTCCTGGGTGAAGGTCCTGTGTTGTTTCACAGTACATTTTTATCAACATAAAGTGCGACTTCAATAAAAGGCTTTCCTCAACAAATATCTGCATTTAAAAAGAAAAGAAATGGTGACAGGAAGTAGCCACATTTTCGTACAAATAGGGTTTCTGGTACAGATCAGGCAGCGACACACACTAAGGGATAGATTGTAGTGTCTAATCTCTACCAGTAAAACATTTCTACCATCACTCAGTATGAAATCACTGCATATGTTTCTTTAAAATTTGATATATCAAGCCTCATCCAAATGATAGTAGTATAAAGTAAGACAACACAATTTGAAAGCCAAAAGAGAAGCTACCCTACGGTCAGTACACCGGGATCACTACAGACCTCGATATACAGCAGGCTACGGTCTATAAATATCACACAGACACGTGGGGATATTGAGAACCCCTTGTCTGAGTCCGATGGTCACCTGATGCCAAGAATACAAACAATACTCTTGCTCCAAGTATCAAATGATTCACATGTAACCCCGGTACCCCCTATTACCGCCAACGCCTCCCACAGGACACTTGAGAGAATGCAGTAACAAGCCTTTTCCAAATCCACACAACACGTGAAGAAAAGTAAAGCAAACTCTTGGTCTGAAAGAGGGGTGAAAAACCCCTGCTCACTGCTCTGAATCTGAGTTTCCACAATTGGTGTTAAGCCTCCTATCCATTTAACAGTTGACTTCAAAGTTAAACCAAGAGTTTAGCCAGCCGTTTAAAGCCTGTCCTCTTTCTTCTACCTTCCCATCCTTTATCCCCTTATCCTTGTCTTTCAGTTTGGCCGATCAGTAGAGACGACTGCCTGTCAAGTCTCTTGTCCTTCAGTCAGACTTGGCTGCTCCACTCTGCTGGCCTCGGGCTCACCTCAACCAGACAGACTACAGCACAGCATGGCAGCATCCTGCCACTAAACGCACACAGAGCTTTAATTCAGTGAAGCGCTTCCTATTTTACGTGTGTGGGTCTCGGAGGGCAGGAAGCCCGTGCGGTAATAGGATGTTCCTCGCTTGCTTTGTAACGCCTAAGAGACCTGGGTTAGAGCCAAAACGCTGCGCAAATGCGCCAAGCTACACTGAACGTCCTAATGCAACCTTGATTTATAATGCTGTTTGTAAAAAATACCCACTGATGGAATCTGGAGATGAAACCATCGGTCAGTTAAACATTTGGTGTATTGTTTCACAACCTGGGGGTTGGGACGCCCACAGGAAAAATCCGAGGGACCGCAAGACAATGTTTCTGCTAACCTACAGTAGAAAAGTGGAACACTGAGGGGCTGCAAGTAGACATGTAGTAGTAGCAAGTAGTTTTGATTATCAAGTAAATATTTAATTAATTTTCCAAAGATTGGCTGCTTTTCTTCATCTTAAATGTCGTTTTTTGACTGTTCCAATAAAAAAAAGCACTTTGAAAACATAGCTCTGGGATAATTGTGATGGCGCGTTTTCCCATTATTTTGCTTTATTGTTATAGACCACACAAATAATAGATATTATTGGCAGATTAGTCGATAATGAAACTAATAGTTAGCTGCAGCTCTACGGGGTTTAGGTAATGAATGTCATCTGATTCAATGCAACCATCATAAATCATACAAGAGACCACCACTTTCCTAAATAGTCATTAGTGGCATTCGGCCAATGTAATCTCTGCTATTCGTCAGCCAATCATGTTTCATTTGAGCCAAACACCTACTGACTCATTTGTAGTGTGTAATATAAAATTAGACAGACAATGATGTATAATATCTGACTTAACATACAACCACCAATCAACAGTACGGATTATTGTCCTATCTCACGGACAATAATGCGTAATCTGACATCAGACAGCCACTCTGACAGACAGCCAACACATTAATCTCATCAGGGGATTATGACGGTCCGTCAGCCAGCGTCTCCACTCAGCAGTGTGCTTTGCTTTGCTACAGCACTGAGATGAATGAAACGAGAGAATAAAGGGAACATCCTGCCATTTCAAATTTTACCTCGTTATTTTCCATCATGTCTTAGACTCCTGATTAAAGCTGCAATGATCTACTAATCGTTTAAAGGTATTTTTCAAGCAACAATTACAAAAATGTGACTACTTTTCTAGGTCTTGCATGATAATAAATTAAATAGTTTGGGTAATTTGGCTGACATTTAATGAGGTCATCACAACCGTTAAAACTGTTTATTTTCTGTCATCTTGAATTCCCTTTCCCAAGGTTTCTTTCTTACGTCCTAAAGCTTTTAAGAAATCATCTGAAATTTTGAGCTTTACAAATAAACGACATAAATGGATAACCGCTCACACGTGATAAAAATATTCTTGCTTTTTACTCAAACTGAAGGACACATCTGTGTTCACCAACCCCAAAAAAAGTGTAAAGATTGTATATTTTTATAGATATATTTCTGCACACTTCAAAATACTGAGGACTGAATTTCAGATCAGTTGATTTGCTTCTGAATGAATCCCTTATGCTGTTATTGTTTTTTGTAACTCCATGTGTCTTACTGTGAACACAAACACCAAAGGGGGAAAAAAGCTGAATGGATACTTCAGTCAAAAAAACACTGAAATCCTGACAAATCACATCTGTGCTCACGTGGGCACGATGTCACAAGCCTTTTTGGATCAGGGGCAAGCAAGCAGCTATCTCTTTGTCTGGAGCAGCATGGCCATGATACATTTGAGGGCTGAGCAAGCAAAAAATTAGCTTATATTAAACTGCACATGATAACCACTGACTGATGTCAGCTGGAGAAGTATCATCTCCCAGAGGTGAAGTACCGCCTCCTTACACACACACACACACACACACACACACTCAATATGCACACCCACAGAGGATGCTGCTGGTTGCCTCTCTGGTTACACAGCTTGTGATGGCCAACACCCCAAAAAGAATTCATGCTGGAGCTCACCATTGTCAGCTACAACAACAATTTTCACTAAATTGATAAACCACATCATAACAACACATTTGAATCAGGGAGGCTGATATAAAACGACTGACTGATATCTACTGTACTTGACAAAGAGCAACAGCAGCACATGTTCGAGTGTGATACATATAAAACTAAGTGATAAAATGTAATATTGTTGAGTTATAACAGCCAGAAATACAGGACGCGTTGTTGTGTGTATGATGTCGGCTGATTCAGTTCATATGAGCATGTGTCCCCTTGTAATCACGTGGAAGTTAAAACAAAAGAGTGACAACAAAGAGACATGCTATGCCAATCTAGTCAGTGAAACAACCGGCTGTGAGGAGTTGAGATTAATTTGAAGTACACCGAGCAGGACGGTGGTCGATACCCGGATCACGCCGTTTCTCCACCCTGCTACCGGGAATCACTGCCAGCCTCTATTTAATTGAAACAGGGTGTGACACACGAGGAATCCGTCAGGATACAACTTCGTAACTTGCCAGTCAAACAAAAACACAAAATCAGAAGCACATATTTCATATAAGTTGACTAGAAAAGGTGGTGGTGGTGGTGGTGGGGGGGAGGAAGCTTGAGGGACCCCCGCCCCGGCTGTCGTGCCCGTATGTCTTGCCTATTGTTCCGCCGCTGTCACAGCCGTTAAGGTGCACCGCGGATTAGCTTTAGCCTCGCAGGCTAACAGCACCGCCGGCCAGCTAGCTTTAACGTTAGCCGCTCGCCTTCTTCGGGTTTTTTTTTTTTTGTTACACAAAGCAACAAAAAAAAAAAAGAGGTAACGCGGCTCCTTTCATCCACTCGGTTTCCAAAAAGTCTGCGTGTTAGTTTGACTCAAACCACACCGCGAACAAGCCAAGCAGTTGGTCAGAAACACAGTTTAAAGAGTTTAAACATACCCAGAGCTCCGTTCCCCAACTCATGGCGGATTCCCCCTTCTGACTTCTCCCGTATTGGACGCAGTTTTCCCCGCTCAGACTCTCCCAAACTGCCGCTGGGACTCCGGTCCTCCTGACTGACTGTCTACCGACTAACACACTCCTCTTCCTCCTCTTCTTCCTCCTCCTCCTCCTGTTCTCTATCCGCCTGAATCTGCAGGGCCGCCAAAAGCAGGGGCCCCTGACCACAGTGGCCCTAAAGATATTGTTATTTTTAGTGGTCATCCAAGTGGTTTTAGACCTTAGAATGAACAATAAATAAAAACAAAAAACGATGATAAATTATATCGTGTAATTGTAAAGAAGGATATTATTAATTAATTCAATAATCTAAAGAACTGCTAAAGAACCAGAGTTGCCACAGGATAACCACCATGTGTGATTGTGATTGATTGTCTCAATTAAAATATATATTAATTTTATATTATTTTGTCGTTGTGCTTTGCATTAGTCCATTTGCTCCATTTTTAAGGCAATTTGAAGTTTATCTTCCTACATATCTTAGTGTAAAAATCATGAGGATCAAAGCCCATAATGCTTGCTTTTTGTAAAACCAGTCATGAAATAAACCTCACAGACAAACGTAGTTAATGAAACAATCAAATCAACTGTCATGGCTAAAATAAAATAAAATTTAATACCTCAAAAGGAGAGTTTGTCTATGGTATCTTATTATTCTAAGGAGTTTATTCAGGGGTGCTTGTCTTAATTTCTCATTATATCATTGTAGTATTCATAAAAAATTATTATTATTAAATTATTATTAAGACCTTAGGATGTGCTTTCTGCCTAACATTAACAATACAGTAACAGTAACAAAGGACTCATAACTTAATCATTTAAATAGTTTATTAGTTAGTTTTGTCATTGAAGCAATTCATCTCTCCAAGAACAACCAGAGAGTGACAACACGTAAGACTACTCACTAAAGTTTCTGAATAGTTTTTTCTAATGTAAATATATTCCTTTGAAAGTTAAATCAAATGACAAACATGAAAAAAGCACTATAGCTAAAACTAACATTGATGGGATGGGTAAACTAAAGAGAAGGAATAGACTTTGTAGGTAGCATTACTGCCATAAGAATGTACCTGCCATATTGTCTCACTGGGTTGTCGGACAGTTTGTGTTTTTTTATGTCAAAAACGTTTTCAATTCTTACTCTGATAATATTTGGACATAAACTCATTAATTCCTGAAAGAGCAGTTCTCTCTAGTGGCCAAGATGTGTCACTACAGAAGTTGCAGGATTTTGCTGTTGCAGTTGGTTTAGGACCTAAAGTGATACATGCCCACCACAATTCTCCAGACGTGGTATTTTTTTATCCAACTAATAGTCCAAACCCCCAAAATACTTAGTTTAGTGTAATTTAAAACAAGGAAATGCAGAAAACCATCACAGTTGAGAGGCCAGACAATGAATTGTTTATCATTTTTATTTGACAAATGTGCTAAACAAATAAATGATCAAAATAGACTGATGGATTAATGGATTAAACTTTTGTATTAATAATCTGAATCTGGAAAATAACTAGTAGATAATGCTGTCAAACTAAAGTGTACTGAAAAGTACAATATTGACTTCCAAAACGTAGTGGAGTAGAAGTAAAAAGTCCCATAAAATGGAAATACTCAAGTAAAATACAGGTACCTCGAATTGTACTTGAGTAAATCTACTTAGCTGCCAGGTAGTTTAATCAACAACAATGCATCCCATAAAAACTATATATATACAGTACCAGTCAAAAGTTTAGACACACTTGAATGGGAAAGTGTGTCCAAACCTATATGTGTGTGTGTGTGTGTGTGTGTGATATCAAAAGCTCCTCATATATTTTGCATGTAATATATTTATTTGTAAAGTAGCAACTGAAAAGCTATCAAATTAATGTTATATGATAAAAACTGCAATATGTACCTCTGAATTGTAGTTTATAGGACTCCAAATTGAACTTTAAATGGTTTAAATGGAAACACTCAAGGAAAGTACAAGAACCTTTAAATTTGTAAATAAGTACTTCACTTGAGTAGATGTAATTGGTTAACACAGTTAGTATTGCTCGTGCTTATTTTTATTACTTTATACTACTGTCAAGCTGAGAGTTTTTTAGTTTTTCGATTTTGTTTTACTGCCATTCTACACTGCTCCTTCCGGTCCTACAGGTGGCGGAAGTGCGCCAACAAACACAACAACGAGGAAGAAGTGACCGGATGCTTACTGGCAACGGAGTGACTGTTTTGGAGTATGTTTATTCTACTAAAGTTACATAATTAGCTTCATTACCGAAGACACAGGCAGACATGTACCACTGCATGGCAAGGTAAGACATTACAACCTTTTTTTTTTTTTAAATTTTTATCCATAAATCCACACATTTATTTATCACATGAAGTGCACGCATATGTCTTTACGACCTTTGGCATACATTTTTTTAACGACGTATCTAGAGTCAATGGTTGTCCATACGTTGCTACAAAAAAATGTCACTGTATACTGAAAAACATACAAAATATTATCAAAATATGTCTTTACGTTGCTATAACGTTAGCTAACTTATTAACCTACAAGCTGGCTGGTTAAAAACGTACAGTAAACAACAGGTTTAGGTGAAAGTGAAAGATAAATAGCTTTGATTGAATTTCAAGGTTACTTAACTCTATCTCTTATCCAACTGCTGCAGTCTGCAAAACTGATCCCACCACCAGGGGCCAATACAGTTATTAGCAGCAACATGTACTTTACGTATTAAGTAAAAGTAGTGTTATACTTGTATAATTTATATTATTGGATTATTATTACTGATTAATCAAGGTGTACGTTGAAATTTACTGCAGTAGATGTTCATGCTTGAAGCATTTTATAAACATTTGGGAAGTTGAATCTATAGGGTTTGTAGGGTTAGGGTTTGCTTTTAACCAAAGCAATCAATAAGGTTTTATTATAGCCTGTACATCAAAATATTGCAGTTTAAGAGTGACACTCTTAAATCATCATAATATGTACAGTACAGAATAAAATGAGATTAACTTCCCACTTCTCCCATATCACAGACGTTTCTCATTTAGTCCTGGCTGAAGCCTGTTGCAGTATGTGAGAGTCAAAGGACACTGTGGCTGAAACTTAACCATTGTTTCTTATGTATGTATGTAATAATATGTACACATGCCTCAGCTGGTTGGGTCAGGTTGCAGCGCAGGGTCTTATAACTGTGAGCTGACAGTGGCAACGTTACCCCCATGCCAACGCTGTCATGAATCAGTAGACAGGAGATCAGTTAATTTATCCTGCACCGGCTAGTCATTAAAATAGTTTCAAATGAACATCTGTAATGTGTGTGTGTGTGTGTGTGTGTGTGGGGATGTGAAAAGGTGTATTATGCATAGAGACTGGCCTACAGCTGCTAAGCTGGTTTACGATTGATCTGTTTGTGTTTGTTTCTTCTCTCTCTGTCCCTAAAAGAAGTGTGTGTAGCGGAGGAAGAGTGTGTCCTGCCTCAATCTGACAAGAACTTGCATCACAGCTACACATTTTACAGATTTTCTTTAGTGATTTTCACACCTTGTAAACAGGCTTTTGACCAGAACACTTTATCCTACTGTATCTCTGACTAACAGTTGAGTGCTAACAGTTCTTTTACATATGAATCTTGTGTTGCAGGCTGGCCGAGCGACGTTGGCAGTGCTCAGTCCGCTGGGTGAGCTCTGCAGCCAGGAAGAGGAGATCTCTGCGCACAGCCTTCCCAGTGCTGGAGCAGCCCCTGCAGCCCATCCACCAACATGTGTACGAAGCTAACCTCCGAAACAGCAACGCGTGCCACAAGAAGTAGGCTCTGCTCTCGTCAATTTGTTCACAGCATTATTTATTGAAATACATTTGTAAATGCATACCATTTGTTTTCTCTCTCTCTCTCTCTCTGTAAGGTACACAGAGGTGAGTGAGAAGATAAGGAAAGGTGGAGGGGAAAATGCTATCACCAGACACACCCAGAGAAACAGGAAGTTGCTGGTCAGGGATCGGCTGCGCCTCCTGCTGGATGATGAGGACTTCCTGGAGCTGTCACCATTCGCTGGTCTGGGTCTGCCGTACGGGGACATCCCTTCAGCCGGCTGCCTGACTGGTCAGAAACCACTAGCTGCAATCCTGTATCTTTGGTACTAACTGCAGACTAGTTTCACTGAGTGCCACTTATGTACTTAATACACTCCACTTATTTCAGTTATTTCCGACGGTTACTCATTTGTTTCCCACCATATGCTGGTGCAACTGCGATGCACATGCATGCAAATGACTTATGCCCCTATGTGCTGAATGTGTTTGTGTATGTATCCATCCAGGCATCGGCAGGATCAATGGCCTGTGGTGTATGTTCATTGCCAACGATGCCACAGTGAAAGGCGGCACAGCTTATCCAATCACAGTGAAGAAACAGCTACGGGCACAGGAAGTGGCGATACAGAACCGCCTGCCCTGCGTTTACCTAGTCGACTCTGGAGGAGCTTTTCTACCACTGCAGGTTAACATACACACACACACACACACACACACACACACACACACACACACCACTGCTATTATAAATGCTTAGGGTCAGAGTGTCTTGTCAAGAGAGATGAATGTTCAGAATGAAATTAAATCTCAAATTGTGTGTGTGTGTGTGTGTGTGTGTGTGTGTAATTATCCAGTCAGAGATCTTCCCTGATAAGAACCATGGAGGAAGGGCGTTCTATAATGAAGCCATCATGTCTTCCATGAAGATCCCACAGGTAAAAGAAATATAGGCTTGCTTTAACAGAATGGGATAACAATAAAATAACGGCTGTGAATCAATTCATTATATTATATTAATTATAACAAGTAGATGTCACATCTGGAAATCCTGGGTCCATATTAAACAAAAAGTTAAATGTGCTAATTAGATATTAATAATGGATTAAACCTTTTATACAGTATGTTCAGAGGAACTGTATGATGCTGGTTTCCAGTGCATTTGTTGTTTAACTAGTGTAGAGGGTAGAAATGCATGCAGTCCATGTTTTGGGACTGTAGCAGCCCCGTTTTGTGTTATTTGAAGTTTTGAAACAGGAGTAAGCACACATACAAAAGTGCAGGTGCTGAGCTGAAATAGATCAAATCATAAAATAAAAACAAACACGCTCAATCATGTACTTGTTTCAGACCATAGACCTCTCCATCAATAAAAACTTTATTACTTAAAAGTACAAATGACTCCTTCCCAATCAAATTGTTTAACCTACGCACCTTTCACTAAGACTTTACAGCCTGCAAGAAGTTTGTCAAATTCCATATCTGAAATTTTAATGTGTCTTAAAAGCTGATGTTTCTGATGTTATTTCAATGTAAAAACAATAAATAATCCCAAAGGTGTCGGTGGTGTGCGGATCGTGCACAGCGGGTGGAGCTTACATCCCCACTATGGCAGAAGAGGCAGTGATGGTGCATCAGATAGGGACCATATTCCTGGGAGGACCGCCTCTTGTCAAGGCCGCCACGGGAGAGGAAGTGACACCGGAGGACCTGGGAGGAGCCAGGCTTCATGCTGAGTAGGTCCATAAATCAAACCGACCCTTAAATATACAATTATCATATGTCATAATATAAGTTCACATCATCAAGTCTGTCAATGTATCTTCTGGTTTCAGAGTAAGTGGCTGTGTGGACCATTTTGCCTGGGAAGAAAAGGAGGCGTACGATTACACCAGAAACATCATATCCACCCTCAACTTCCAACTGCCCAAGAAAGAGGAGGAGGATGAGGAGGAGCCGCTGTATAGTTCAGAGGAGCTCCTGGGGCTTGCTCCCAGAACTTATAACTACAGTCTGGATGTTAAAATGGTACAGTGTACACACACACACACACACACACACACACACACACACGAGGAGTAAATGCAGTCATTATTAATCATTACAAAATGAACACGTGTTCTCTGGAGCTGCAGTGCAGAAATACCACTCTGACGAGCAGGAGGCTCCAAAAGTAAAGGAATGAGGAACGTTTCGATTTACACTTGACGTCGTTGGTTTGCGGAAGAGTCGGTTTCACGTCATGTTTACTGTCTCACTGAAGCCTGAAGGAATAACATGCTGTCTGTCTGTCCGTCTGTCTGTCTGTCTGTCTGTCTGCCTGCCTGTCCGTCCGTCCGTCTGCCTGCCTGTCTGTCTGTCTAGCTAGTCGTTCGGCTGACAGATGGGAGCCGCTTCCAGGAGTTTAAAGCTCGCTATGGAACCACACTCATCACTGGCTTTGCAAAGATACATGGGTAAAAGACACACACACACACACACACACACACACACACACACACAAATAATACATAATGGCCCTTAATATATTGTGCTTTGTCATGCCGAGACATATTGTCACATTCTACTCGTGACCACTAATAGACATTTGAAATAACATTGTTTTGTTTCTGTGTATATGTACCCTGTTAGCCACTTGGTGGGAATAGTAGCCAACAATGGAGGGCTGTCACACGAGGCCGCACTGAAAGGCAGCCATTTTGTCCAGTTGTGTGACCAGAGAGACATCCCCCTCCTCTTCCTCCAGAACACAGCACCCACAGCAGCTCTAACACTGTCCACAGCGCAGGTATTCACTCCCAGTAAAACACACACACACACACAAACAAACCTGACCAAATTGATCTTTTGTTTTTTGTATTTCAAATAGTTTTTCTTAAAAACAAAAAAAACATTTTGTACAGATAAGGTGAAACATCAAAGAGAGAATTGCTGAAGAAGTACATTCTGAATAGAAGAAAATTATAAAATAAAGCATTTTTAACATTTTTGTATTTCATATCTGTGTGTGTGTGTGTGTGTGTGTGTGTGTGTGTGTGTGTGTGTGTGTCTTTCTTCCAGGCAGAGATCAACAGTAACCGTCTGAAGGCTCAGGGTTCAATGATGTCAGCAATAGCGTGTGCCTCCGTCCCCAAAATTACTGTGGTGATTGGCGGTTGCCATGGCGCTGACAGCTACGCCATGGTGAGACCGTAAACAGGACTGTAGTTGTGTGATAATATCTTTCTCACTTTGGTCTTTTACACATCTAGAATTTAAAGGTGGTATTATCCTTAATGCTGCAGCATTGTTGTTGCAACTGCAAGAGATTATTTATGGAAATATACAAGTTTTTGTTGTTTATGGCAGACAGTAATACTGGGATACTATCTTTCTGTCACACTACAGATATGTATGTCGGAGTCTTTCACTAGCACCACTCTGTACCTGAAAGCATTCCTTTAAGAAAAACTCCACTGAAGACGTGTTTCTGCTCATTTTCACAGCAAAGCCCTTCAAAATGTGCACAGAAACTACGCAAATTTAAGTTTTTCACCCAAAAAATGCCAGAATTCTAGGTTGTAAGTGCGGTTTGCCGTTTACCATTGTCACACACAACTAAGTTTGTTGTTTAATTTAAACATTTAATTTAAATCGTAAATGTTTAAGTTTAAATGGCTAAGAGACATTTTATATTTATATATATATATACACACACACACACACACATACAATCCTTGCTTTCTACAGGGTCATTATACATTATACTCTGACCCGTTTCCTGGTTGTCTCTAGTGTGGGCGGGCCTTTGACCCTAACTTCCTATTCCTGTGGCCCAACGCCAGAGTGGCGATGACGGCTCCGGGTCACGCTGGCTCTCTGCTTCCTCCTGACAGTGAGCAAGAAGAGGAGAAGAAGAAGAAGCAGGAGGAAGACCTGAACCGGAGGTTAAAGGAGGAGAGCTCAGCTTTCTTCTCCTCCGGCAGGCTCTGGGACGATGGAGTCATTCTACCTCAGGACACCAGGAAGGTAAAATAACATTTAGTTTAAGCTGTTACTAAATGTCTCAGGGCCATTTCAGAGCGCTGTCTCATCTAGACCATTCAGGGCAGACATAAAAACACAAACTTTACCTTTCCTCAATGTTGTCTCTCTGTTTCTGTCTGCAGGTTCTCAGAGACTGCCTGGACATCATCAAACAGCAGCAGTATCAGCTTTCCACAGAGAAACTGCAGTCAGCGCTTCTGCGTATGTAGAGACCTCTATCCTTCTACTCTTCACTTCCTGTCGGCACTACAAACATCGGTTTCATCTCTGTATTTTAACATATCGGTCACCTCTACCAATATGTGTGCGCATGCGCTTGTAAGTGCGTGCAGCCCGATACAATCGCACTTACTTACGTCTTACTTGCTCTTTTAAATCTTTTTGTTGTTTAACTTTGTACTTATGGGTTTTTTTGTTTGGTGTTGACTTGTTGGAGTCGTGTGAGAGGTTTTTGGTGTTTCTGTTCGCTCTGGAGGTGCTTTCACCTGCAGTCAGCTGAGCGCAGCAACTTCATGGCCGCTTTTGTTTACACCCGGGATCAGCTGATTGAACTTAAGCCGGCCATGGTGACCAGATCTGCGGACATCCCGCGGGAGATCTGGAGAGAAACACACCGAGGCTGCAGGGGAAAGGAAAACCAGCGAAGGAGAGAGTCCAGAGGGAGACAACGGACGATTATTGAGAGGAGGAAATATAAACCATGTCTCCCCACAGTTGTCATGGGCAATGTGAGATCGCTGGCTAACAAGATGGAGGAGCTAACGGGGCCCGGAGTCAGAAGGAGTGTTGGGAATGCAGTCTAATGTGCTTCTGTGAAACGTGGTTACACAAGGACATCCCAGATAACAACGTGTCCATCGAGGGCTTCCTGACTGTTGGTGCCGACAGAGCTGAGGAGACTCCACTGTGGGA
>JAVQJD010089817.1:0-15329 GCA_036023655.1 Nannoperca australis | reverse complement strand
TGTGTGTGTGTGTGTGTGTGTGTGTGTGTGTGTGTGTGTGTGTGTGTGTGTGTGCGTGTGTGCGTGTGTGCGTGCGTGCGTGCGTGCGTGCGTGCGTGCGTGCATCAACCGATATTGTGCCCACATACATTCATTTGGGCTGCAGCACGGCAAACAATACAGAAGAGTTATCAGGGCAAAGCACGGCAGGGGCAGGCAGTATTGTGCCGCTATCAATAGGGATAACTGAGCAAATTTCTGGAATGTGTATTTTTGCTGTCTTTGGAGAGGGCCCAACCTTTGCGGTAATGAATAGGTCGCTGGTGTTTTTTGTAGGAGTGGAGGGTCAGTGACAGCCCTCTCCGCGCCGTGAATGTTGAAGGAGGAGGAGAGAGAGCAATTAAATCACTCCCCGAGCAGCCTGGGATGACTCACACCACTGAGTTCATACAGGAAGGGGGAAGGGAACGAGGGAAACAGAGAGAAAGAGAGGCCGGTGTTGAGCTCACACTTAAAGACAATATCTGGAAACAAGCCGGGGAAGAGGCTGTGGTGGAGCCTCACACACTAATCCCTCAACACAGACCAAAGCCATGTCAGAGAGGAGAGAGACAGAAAGTCCCCTTTCTCAGTCTACATCTCCTCGTCGCTCCTCCTCTTTTGACTCACTGCTTCTTAAACTGGTGACCTACCACTCACATTGAGGCCCTGGGAGGACGCTGCTCTGTACAGGGACCTTTTATAGAGACACAGACCCGCGCTCGGAGAGAGAATACAGGGGGAGCAGTTTGCATTGCATGGAGGCGAGGGGACTGGACAGGAGAGGAGGGCAAGCCAGTCTGGCTGACGTCATGGAAACGCACATCTGATGTCCTATTTGTCAGTGGTGAAATACCACGAGCCAAAGCAAACCCTCGCGTGCTCTGCGGTTTTTGATCTGCTGCTGTTTACAACAAATAGCACGCTCTGTACAGTGGATGTCTGTTTGATCGTCTCTCCTCAGGTCTGCTCTCGACATGAAAATAAACATGCAATCCCAAAAGAGACAAGTGTAAGTAGTAGAGGTTAAAGAGTATAACACTAGTGATCTTTAGTGAGGGGGCCGGGCTGCACCTTGTAGCCTAGGCCATAGTGTCTTCTCAGAGGGGTAAGTGGGGATCTGGCCTCTCCCTTCTCCCTCTCGATAAAGAGATGCTCAGAAGTCATAGAGGGCAGGCTGGGAGACGTCAGACTGTGGGGATTTACACACTGCACTTTGTGTTTATGGGCCTCAGCTCTGTTTGAGTGCCTGCGAGACAGAGACGGGCACTTTCACAGCCGACATGAAATAAACTCATTACAGCCTTCGCGAGCGCAGGCAACGGGTCCTGCGAGGCAGCGAGGCACAGGGACGGCTAGAAAAGGCTGCAACTGATCTTCAAACTGCTCTCCACTCTACTTTCAAGACTACCCACCGCCTCGTCACTATCAACACCTCCTTCCATCCTTCCATCATGCTTTCTCCAGGTTTGAAGGGCATGGGTGCTGCAGGATATGCTTCCATCATGTTGTTTGTAATAGTAAAAGGATGCTAGCTAGGCACATGAGGTGGAGGCTGAGCGTGAGACAGAGACAGCGTGGGATGCAAGCAGACAGAAAATAGGAGGATCACAGCTTTTATGGGGAGGGTGCTTGCAGGGTGATGCGTTAGGCTATTGGTAAATAGAATCCAGTGATGTCTCACATCATTCTGGCAGATACAGACAGGTAAGTCTCGCTTCAGATGCTAAACTAAGACAAAAATGAATGCATAGAAAACAGGTATTAAATGCAAAACAGAAGCAAACACCCAGCTAAAGTCTGAATTTACAGATCACAAAGCAACTAACCAATATAATGCAGATGCAGCCACAATGTGCAAAATTGTAAATAAGACTCCTCTAAATGCCAAGAGCAGAATGTTAACTGGAAACGTGTCCTTCTCTCACTCTAGTCCCATCGCTCACTCACAAACATGCACTGCATACAGGAAATGTGTGGCACAGAAGCCTGTGCAGAAAGCTTTATCCTATTTACTCCTTTTACACAGACTTTTTTTTTTTACTTCTTATCCTGTAGCCCCAAAAGTGAGTCAACAAATGGCCGACCTAGACAATGTTTCCGACAAACACACGTGTGCACAGAGCTAGGGAAGCGGTGCCAAATTAAAAATGAAAAGAAAGGAAATACCTATCACATATTTTCCTATTTTTCCTTATAGTGTAGCATAAATACAACAATTCCAATATACACAGAGAAAAGAAAAATGTAATGTTGTGAGTTAGGCCATGTTATCTGACTATCATAAAATACAACTTGTTAGGACTGAGATGGAAGTTGTGCATTTAGCAGTGTTTTGGCAAATGTGTGATTGTTTGGAACAAAGTGGGGACACAGATGGACAGCAGAGAAGTGGATTATGCTGCAAGAGTTTTTATGGTCATTTGCTGCTTTTTTCCACAGTGAAAACCAGTCCCAATTGGAATCCATTAACAGCCATATTTCAAGCCTAGGGGATCTCTTCAGTGTTGAAAATCCATCCATCACATCTTCAACAGCAGGTAAACATGTCTCGAAGCAGTAATAAAAAAAACACATTGCCAATGATGAGGACTATGTCTCTATGGGGACTATGAGAGATATGATAGAACAGCACAGAAAAGTTATTTTATGTGGAAATGCTTAACAGACAAGAGGCAAACTTCATGTCTTTCACCAAGATGATCTTGGAACGTGCAACTACCAGAATCGATGGAATCATGAAAGAGGCTCAGGAGAATCCAGCCTTTATTTCTCTCAAGCCCAAATTGATGACTTGAGTGATAGAGAAGAAAGTTGGTTCATTTGAATCAGAACTGCAGTCTCTCTCCCCTCAGTGTATAAACTCCAAAAGCAAAGACATCATATCCAGAGTTGATGAAACAATGGGATTATTGACGGTCTGATACATGATGTGTCTTGAGTATGAGTCTTGGTAAGATTCGTAACAGAAGGTCAGAGAGGCTTTGAACTACAAACTGAAAATGTATCCAAAGTCTAATAAAATAGAAAGACCCCACCGCACTGGAAATGTGAATCAGAACTCTGGAAAGGCAAAACCAATTGTAGTTAAATTCTTAAGGTACAAGGACAAAGAACTCATTCTGGCCAAGGCAAGGGCTCACATAAAGAACACTACGATTGATGTAAATGAGAATTTCTCTGAACTGCTAAGGAAGTAGAGAGCATACCTCATTCCAGCAATGAAACAGGCCAGGGGATGAGGACATTATGCTGTCATTAACTACAACAGACTGGTAGTTAAACCATGGAAGCTTCAACAGATGTCTGAAACCACACAGCACTAGTGGATTAGTGCCAACAGGACCCCAATGCATATGGTGATGACTTTTAATATGTTCTTTTCCCCTACCAAAACACCATGACATTATCTTCACCTAAGCAATCAAACACAATTCCCCAAAATGTTTCTACATCAGTCTCCAGCTTACTACACACAAACGATGACCAATATGATCAAGCAAATGGACCATTTTTCTAATATGTTTCAATACTCCGATAGTGAATTTTGGGACTTCTCAATATCAAACATTCCATACAATAATGACCCTGACACAAACTGTTTTGCTCAACTGAAACAAGATTATTTTGGAATATCTGATTACTACCATGAGAACAAATTGAAATCCTTTGTTGAACTCTAAAAAAAGAAGAGTGACATTTCCCTTCTTCACATCAATGTTCGCAGCCTGCCAAAAAATAAAATAAATAAAATGTAGTTATAATAGTTAACTTTTGGTTAATTTTAGACTTATCTAAGGCATTTGACACAGTCAATCACCATATTCTTCTTCAAAAGCTTTAACATCTTGGAGTAAGAAACAACGCACTACACTGATTCACCAATTACCTTAAAGATAGACAGCAGTTTGTTTCATATAATGGAACCAATTCTCCTTTTCTTACCATACTCTGCGACGTACCACAAGGCTCAATTCTTGGGCCCTTATTTTTTTTAATATATATTAATGATCACTCCAATGTCTCAGACAAGTTGTCTAAAATTGTATTTGCAAATTAAAGTGTTTTCTATTCGAATAAAGATTCCCACATCATAATTAAGGTATTAAATGAAGAAGTGTCTATTTGTCTAACAAACTATCACTCAGCATTAAGAAAAACAAATGTAATCTTTACAGCATACAATAATCAATTTCACACTCATTCCACATGTAGCTCTTGTCTCCTTAGACCACTACATTTCCCGTACTTATGATCTCAGTTTAGTACATTCTACCGAGGGTCAAAACTATGGAATCCTCTGCCTCTTCTTTTTCTGAATTTGTCTTCAATACAGTTTAAAAGAGCCCTGAGATCACTTCTTCTAACCATATGGACGGCCTGGGTCCAACCAATATTTGCCTTTGTCAAACGAGTTTAAAGAACTATTATGCTTATCGCTTGTTTTTTCTTTTTTCTCATTGGTTGTGTTATTTTGTCTTTTGTCTTTCTTGGCTTACGGAAACTCTAACCCATATCACATGAGAGTAGGCTTTTAGCCTGTTAAGGATAATGTTTGGGGGTAATTATAATAATGTATATTTAATGGGTGTTCTGGTGTGTGTGTGTGTGTGTGTGTGTTTGTGTCATAACTATGACTGCTTCACCACCCTTCGTAACAGACGGTATCTGTGGAATGCATTATTGTATGTTGTTGTTTTTTTTTACTGCCTTAAAATGATTGATAGATACACTGTGTACTAATCACTGCTTGAATTATTTACTGTAATATGCTGCGCGGATAATGCCACTTCTCATGCCCCTGGAGGGTTTTTAGGCAATTCTCTTCAAATTCTTTCACAAATGATAAATTGTATCTTTTTATATTTTTTATATGTGTAAATAAAGAAACAACACAAAAAGGAAAGCCTGCAATGGGGTATTGGTTTGATTCTCAAATCCAATTTAATAGTGAGAACTTCAGAAAAGGTGTGAAATAGCAAAGTTGTGTATTTCTCAGAGGCTTAAATCATTCTTTTGATCATCCTTAATTTATATCCGTAGACACGAGCCCAGCAAGAGCCATGGCAAGCGCCAGTGGTAGTGAGTTGTTTCAAGCTGTTGATCATTGCAGAATTCTATCAGCTTATCCCTTCTGGGACAAAAAAACTAATCATTCTGATGCCAGAAATGATCTGTTCTGTATTAGCGCAAGTTCTGTTTTTAAATGATGGTTATTTCAAATCTGCTTACGTTTACTGACTTAACAACTACAGAAGAATGGTTTTGCACAAAACCTATTGTGTAGAAGATACAACAAGTGATTATTAGATACTGTATGCATTACAATTGATTACGTTAATTTCCCCCTGCACTGATGGACAAAGAAACAGGTAAACGTATTAGTTAGCATTGGTATTAGTAAGCAGTATCAGTGGTATCAGCATCAATAAAGCCCAAATAATATCTAGCCGTACACACAGAAACAGACACCCAAACGCCAGAGAACACATTGATATTCCACACCTGTATGACTCCTGACAGCTCCACAGCAACACACTGTCTGAGGAATTGGACACGAGACACTACAATGGAGGCGCTGTTACAAAGCTTCTCTGGAGCAGAGAGGTTCCCATCAGCATGACCAGTGACAGTCGCATACACAAACACACACATGTAAGTACACAGCGCTAGCATACAGGTGTGTGGGTGTCCCTGTCACACACACACACACACACACACACACACACATACAATAGGATAGCAGGCTTCATTGTTCAAATTAGTCATTTCTGTGCGTATCTGCATGGATTTTATTTTCACAATTCACTGACTTCAGATTGTGGTTCACATGTTGATGTCCAGCACACTTGCAAATGAATACCAATTGAGTGGGCTTCCAATAAGAAATACAAATTCTCTCCAACTTGACTCAGTTCAATACCAACTGCAACCACACAAAGATTAGCACCTCACAGACTCTCTTTATAAAAGGTAAAACTGGTGGCAGTTCAGTAACAGACAACACAGAACACAGCTATTTACACAATCAGTAATGCCATTTGTTAAGCACAGCAAGTACACGTTTAAAGAGTATGACTAAAACCCTGCGGAAGAGCATGACATGGGAGGAAATATATGTGATTTCATAAATAAGGAAAGCCAAGCACCGGCACTGGAGAGGGCAGTATTGACACAGCAAAGTAAACAGGTGCAATACTTACTTGCTGCAATGACAGAAGGGTTTAGTCGGGCAAGAAGACAAGCAGGAGAAAATATGCTTTTACAATACTGCCCCCTTCTGTTGATGAACATAACTGCAGCTCAACGCATTTTCATTCTGGACATTTTGCACCACCTGAACATCAAAGGATTCTGCTCAAAGGATCTGCAAGCCCTTTCATACAGATTATTCTTATGATATAACCAATCCCTGTAAAAGTCTGAGGGGAAAGCTAGCTTTTGATTTCATGCTGTCAGGAGCAGATGTAGAAATGTAAAAAAAAAAGATTGCATCTGGAAAACATTAAGAGAGTGATGGGAGTGTGTGCGTAGTAAGCGTGATATGGTTCGAAATAAGCAATCTGAACAAGAGTTTGTGTCTTGAGCAGTGGCTTTTTGTGGAAAAGGAACAATATGGATGGGATTAAGGGAGACTAAAAGCCCCCTGCAGTGTAAAGAGGTCACTTTCAACATTAGGCTGTGAGCATAATCTCTTCCTTTTCCATTTTTTGCTCCAGGAACTCATCATAAGAGTGTGAGTGCCCTCACTCAGGGAGAGATACAGGTGATAGCAGATAGGGAAGACAAAATCTCTGACTTCCTTATTTTCAGTAATGTCATAAATCAAAATGGGACTCGCTATTGTGCTATTTTCTCTTTTTTCTCTCTCTCTTTTTCTTGCTCCCTATCTCTGCCCCCTCTGTCTTGCTTCCTTCATAGATGTATGCCATTTCATATCACATCAATAACCTGTTAATGGGCTCCGGCAGTCAGATAATAGCACAGGCTGAGGAACAGCGGGCAGATAAGGGCAAGCTTCGTGCTTACGAGGATGAGAGACAGAGAGCCTGTGATGGGCAGGAAGCTGGGAATGGAAAAGGGGAGAGGTGGACAAGAAAGCAACCCAAGGTAGCAGGAGGGTCATGGGGTCAGATCTGACTTGAGTGCAGCTCATTTTTAACAGGATACATTGAGGTGTACATACACTGTGGCCATTACTACAGAGGAGCCAGAAGGAGTTGTGAAAGAGGCAAAGGTTTTCTTTTTTCCTTATGCTTCTTCTCATGAGGCAGGTGTTTTTCATCTGTTGTCTCATGAAATGAAATTTTCAGCTCGTTCACACGTTCATACCCTTTGCTGATTCATGGATTCATGCACCAGGAGCGATGCCAGGTTAAGCAAGGGTCAGTTTGTCGCCAGCTGTGCGTTGTCTAGATGACAGAGCCACCGTGCCAGACATCGAGGCGACACCCTGGAGGCAGGTGTCTCCCTGTGTCAGCAAGTCAGTAGCCGTGATGCTTTCCAAGCACAGATCAGCATCCGTTCAACCCATTCATCACAGCCCACTAGGCACACAGCAGACCCACATATGGCTCCAGGCCCCTCTTCCCCTCCAGAACTGCAATCTCCGCATATTAACCGTATCAATTTTTTAACGATCCCACAAGGCAGCATTTTTAGGACTTGTTGAAATAATCATGAGGTTCTTGTTGGGTAATGTGCTCTGTTTCAATGAGCGCACTGTGAGAAAAGAAGCGCTGGGAAACAGTGAGACAGAGGCAAGCCAACAGAGACTGGTCATTATGTATGCATTGCGGCGAAACCAATCTTTGTTGAGCCTGTCCTCGATTGTTTTTAAAAGGATACTTCACTGGACGCAATCAAATTAACAAGAACATCACTGATATGGGGTAATAACCCTAAATTGAATTTCTGCACAGGCTAAAGTGTCCCCACTCTGCAGAATCAATTGCTGTGAAGAGAAGAGGAGGACGGAAAGAGGGCATTCATAGTTAGCAGACCTTTAAAAAGTACACCAGAGATGCAGGCATGAGCAGGCTGTTTCCACGCTCCGCAGCCCTGCCATAATGTGTGCCTGCCGACTACTAAGGTAGATGTAATCTATCCGGTTATGCTAATTGATTTGAATTACCTTACAGCTCCCATCACAGAGTGAAATTGGGTCAGCTTTGTATTTCTGCATTTGCATGAATACAATTCTCTTTCATTGTTTGTGTGCTAAGAGCTGCACGGGGCGCGCTCTGGCAGCCTAGTGACTGTGCTAACTGAACAGAGAGTATGACAACAACAAGCAATTAGCTAGACAGCCTCCTGTTAGCTCTGCCACTGGCTGACTCTGCTGTGTGCTGTGCTGCAGTGAGCCAAGGATGTTGCTGTACTCAGCTGCTGTTGTGGCGTAGTCATTACTGTACATATACACTGACATTTCATGCATTTTGCTGACATTTATAACCACTATGGGTTATAATAAGTGCAATAAAAATAAACCTAAGCTATTATAAGCAACCGGAGGGGTCAAAGGACAAAGACAATTTGGAGTTACAAATGTTCCTCACTCCTGCTCCCTCATTAGTGCATTTAAGCACACAAACAACAACCCCTTACAGACAAGCCTCTTCACGGCTGCAGTGACACAACAGCTGTGCATTGCTGTATGAGTAACATAAGGGAGAAGGTTTTACAGAGAATGATCCATCATCTGACTACCAAGTCAGGATACAGCTGGGAGCTACAGAGACAATGTTACTGCATTGGGATGACAGTGTTGCCATGTGATGTGCTTGTGTTTTTCTTCCACAAATCTGTTTTCTGTCGTGATAGGAAGCTTGTTGGCAGAGAGCACAAAGTGTAATCGTGTCTACTGATACGGGCACTTGCTGGAGTTATCGAGCAGTGGCACGGCTGAATACAACGAAGATTACAGCCAGTAATCCTGGTCAGGGACCTGGAGACCTGGGAGACCCTGAATCATATCAGCACACACACACACACACACACACACACACACACACACACACACACACACACACACACACACAACAACAACAAATACACATTGGTTCATGTAATTACGCAAGTCTGTAGGGTTTCTGTTTGAGTGGCCAAGAAGCAAAACGGTAAGCAATTTGACCTTTAATTAGTTTCTCAGATAATTGTTGTTGTCCTATACGTGTAAAAAAAAATAGAGAAAGGGCCTGCATTAATTTGCCAGCCCACAATGTTATGAAGTACATGCCACTGCACTGAATGCATGAATTAACACAGAATTAACAAAATAAGTAAGATTGAATTTGTCTGCGTAGTTCTCAAATGCACCTGGAACACTCATTATAGCTGGTGGCCCAGTTGAAGTTACTAATATTACACTAAATCAAATTAGCTCCACACGGCATGCAGTGTTTTTGCATCATCATACAGTGTTACATCTGCAGATTATAGCATCAAACTAGACTCCAACAAATTCACTTAGTGCTCCAGTTAGCAGAGGGAAACTGAATCATTGTGTGAGCTACAATAGCCCATTACCCGTGAGTTAAAGAGCTCCATCAGTCCCCAACACCTCCTCCTCCCCTTCCCTCCCGGTGAGAGGAGCGAGTTAGGCAGTGGATGTCACACAGCCAGTAATGAGCAGGCCGCAGGCCCATTTGTGCTGGGAGAGAATAGGTCCCTAATGAACCACTGAAGACACTTAGGTCCACTGAGTCAAGATTGAAATGTGCCACTGATGGCCGATAGGAGGTTGTGTCAGCTCAAGCAAAGAGCAGAAAAGGCAAAAAATAGCTCTTTTTAAATTATGGTGTTTTGGACTTTGTGAACTTTGTGGGTGCACCAAAGTATGCTGAGCCCCTGCAGAAGAAACACTTCAGGGCTGCCTTCCTCCTTCTTATTCAGACTATACATTAATATAAAAGGAATATTATCCACTATGGGATTTAAATGTACATATTGTGTCAGCCACACACCGACTGGGAAAAGGGTGTTATTAAAATATATGCACTGTCGACCCCTCTTTTGACATGCTCAATTCCCTTCTTTTATTTACCGTACCTGTCTTCAGACATTACCAAGTCTGCACAGGCTATTTGTCTCTTTTTTTTATGATGACAAGTTTTTCTTGGAGCACAATTTCGACTGAAGCAAAACTTTTGAGTGTGTGAGTTATGAGTCCTCAGTTGCAACATCAACCACCACCACCATGCTTCCCAGTATTATAAATGTAAGAAAATGACTTCCACACCTCACTCCCTGAGTCACAGCAGAAAAAAAAATGCACTTCATAGCACTTTTCGTAAGGGGCCTCACCCTAGCCCCGAGCACTACTCCTGGCCAGTCTGGAAAAGGTCAAAGCTATTCTGTTTTACAAGCTGAATTATGAGAAAAATATAAAAACACACACCCCCATATCATAGAGGTGTAACCCTGTACAAACTCAACTTAAAGAAATGATTCTGAAAAGTGTCTTTTTACTCCCTGAGGCGAGACATCTGCATAAATAAGAATATGTTCTCATGTCATCTCGACTGGATGGATGAGAGTTTAAACAGGGAGGGTTTATAACTTTCCAACTCATTTGAACTGTTGTTTTGCGAAGTCAAGCCTTTGAAGGGGGAAGACTTAATAGGCCCTGCAGGGTGTATTGTTTAACAGAAAGTGGCATTTCCCACTGCTGTGACTCGGGTCTAACGGCAGGGCACAGGCCGGGGCGACACCCACCCATAGATTGGACGGCCAGCATTGCGGGGAGCAGGAGGGACAGCATGGTCTTCCTGGGTGGATTCGAACTGCAGGTCAACTTCTTCAGACAGCACTGCGGGGGGGAAAAACACAGACATCTGAGAAGGAGGTTTTGATTGTAATAGAACAGAACACAATAGCACAGCCAAATAAGATGTGTGGTTAGAAGGGTGATTAAGAAATGACATAAACAGAAAAGGGAGTTTTCTGCGTCTTTGTTTTAGCTTGCTTGGTCTCTCAAATGGGTGGAGTTTGAGACAAGGAGACAATCCAACACATTATATTAAAGTATAGGCTATTTGAAAGTCTAGAATAATTGTTGTGACTTGTAAACTGATTTGAAAGTATGTCTGAAGGAGACTATTTCAGAGTTTTCTCAGGCCTGCTCGAGGCGTTTCTCTTTCAGAGAGAGGGGAGCTGTGATGACAAATGGGGACTTCCAAAGTTGAGAGGAAACAGCCAAGTCATTCTCTCTGCTTTCTAGAGGCAAAACACGAACTTTAGAAGTGAGTAAAGTCAGACAAACTATTCCCTCCCTGTCTACTTCCACTCTACCATGCATGAAATATTTAGGAGATATATATCTGAGAGATTGGTAGAGGTCACTACCTCTGTATCTGTATTTGTTGAGACAAAAACTACTCACGTTTGTATTTTAGATAAAAACTGGAAGTACGCCTTTTTCATTGATATGCAGTCACTGTTGTACAGTCCCCTAATATAAATATTGTGTAACACTACAAGAGCCCTTTCCCCAGTAAATTCCCCATATCACTTTCACAGTTTGCTTGTTGCATGTCTTTTGGGATGAATACAATGCTGTTTGATAGCTTTTAGAGCTCCTTATGACCATGTGAATACATTAGTCTATATCACACATTTATTAAGAAATATAAACAATAAACATAAATAAATAAATGACATCAACATAATAAAATAACACAAAACTAATAACTTGTGAATTGAATATCAGATTTTTGGGAACAGTATGTTGCAGTTCATGAATGTCATTGGAATGTACAGTCGTGTTGATTTGCCTTGTTAACCTGTATGTGCTCTGTTTGGTGTTACTGTGAAATGGGTTTTGTTCGTTTAACATGCTTTAAACTGAAGTGTCCAAATGAGACACGTCCAGAAAGCAGAAAAGGGATGTGAGACACAATCTACTAGCAGACACGCATACATCATTTGGTTTTCTGTCAATAACCGATTTAGCATGACGTAATGTCTTAGTACACAAGGGAAAAAGCACATAGGCGAACTTCCTTTTTGTTTCTTTACACTCACATCCTCATTGAAAGTGTCTGCCCATACTCTTTATCGTACTGTATATTCCTCCTTTCATATAAATACCCGGGAGGCAGGTGTGGGTGCCCTGAGAGAGTGTGTAAGAGCTGGATGAGCACTATTATGGTTGATAAAAGCTCCTCCTACAAACGTTATGCTACAGCATTTTCCCCACTCATCTGTGTCCAGTGATCCCAGGTTAGATTTGGTGTGTGTGCGTGTAAGGGTGCTTTACTCTCAGCGAGGAAATCACCAAAGTCAGAAATACCAATAACAACCAGGATCCCCACAAACAGGGTCTGCTGCATACACATGCTTAGATTTCCATATCCATGCAGTCTTTCATTTATCCACCTTTTAATAGTGTTTTCTACATGTTCCACTTCTTACCACATGAGCAGCATTTACAGTAACCACTGTGGGTGAACATCAAGGTGTGGCTGGATGCTGTAATGCCCACGTTTCAGTGGCTAAATGACAATCTACAATTAGAAGATCAGCAGACTTTGTTTTTATATGTGCTGGACACATAGATTTACATGTAATTTGGGAAAGGCTGCTAACAGATCTGTTCCGATGATGTTTTGGTATGAATTACTTCAATATTTCTGTAAGCTGTAGCCCCACCTCATGGCTTCACCAAAACTTTTTCCATGAGGCTCCATTTATGGCTTCAGCAGAGAGGATGTGGGCAGGAGTGCAGCTTCATCTCAAAGTTTCCGTAACAGCACACTCACCACTCGCTCTCCGGACTTTCAGAAAGGTTTGTAGCCTGCCAGAGACCAACTCAAAAGAGACGCTGCAAAGGCTATCCGAATCTCCCAAGACATTTACCCTCAGAGGCAGAGAATATGGGTTATTCGCGGCGTAGATATTCAAAAATGGGAATAAATATTCAATGAAGAAAAGACCAAACACATATCACAGCCATATCACAGAAACCCTGTCCAAAAGGACAGGGTTTCTGTAACTTTTCCTGCAGATATACTGAACTGAAATATGCCAACACACCAAACCAGAGTCTGACTCTCTGTCTATGTTGTGCAGACACCGGGAAGCCATCAAAGGGTTTTTTACTGAATGACTCAAGTACTTTACTGATCCCATGCCAGCACGTAAATGCTTTGTTTCTTCCATTTGTTTTACAATTCAACTTTAAGGATTTAGTTCAATGTCAGAGATCAAAACAAGCTGACTACACTTGCAAGTCGCAACCTAAAGAATATAATGACACAATAAACTTAAACTATAGAAGGTCGTATAAAAATAACTGTTATCCATATTACACCAATATACCAACTATATTGCTAGTTCTTCATTCAGATTCCAATGCTGTTCATTAAATTAACTAATAGGGGTGCTTTCTAAAATGAACACCATAAAAACCAAAAGCAGTCACTGAAAGACTGTTTGACAGTCTGAATGTCTTGAATTTCTTTTAGTGATTGGTAGGTAGCTGTAGAGCCATAATCACCAGTGTATTTCATTTTGACACCGTGCTAAGGATAATTAAACTTCTTACTGAGGTCAAAGGAAATAGAAATGATTCTTGAAGTATGACAGAACATTAAGATTTACAATTTTGCCATGGGCATTGTACCACCGCAGTATTCTTTCGAGAAATCTGTGACAGGGGTTCTCTAGTAGTTTGCCTTTTTACTGACAGTATACCACTCTAGAGTCCACTCCTCTCCTGGATGACAAGGCCATTCTTATCCACTATTAATATAATGAATCTGACTGACCTTCTGGGCTCAAATGTCTCATTGGCATATGGCTGGCATCATTGCCAAGCTCCTCAGGCCATTGGGAACCATTCAGCCATTGACGATAGGGACATTTCCAACCTGGAAGACACCGGTCCCATCGAGGGCCGTATCACGGGGGGGGGGGAGCCTTTCAAATCCATATGGCAACAGCGAGGAGAATTTAGCAGGCCGTCTTAAGGGATGACTGGATCGACTCCATGCAGGGAAATGTCCCCCATAGTAGTCAAGTCAATTAGTGTATTACTCTGTGAAATTATACATTAGTTCTTTAAACTGAAGAAAGAAGAGCTCCATAAACTTCAAGAGTGTTATAGTTTAAACAGTGTGTGAAAGTTTTACTTCCCAACTTTCTTCATGACTCCACTGAAACTCTAATTTACAGTTCACACTAGGACTGCATCAGTCGCATACGGCAATCCAATAATAGGCAAGAGAATGCAGTACTAGACTGTATGTTTTTATCTGACTGATAATTATCAAATGAGGCAGTGACAACTGTAGGACATAATGTTTCTTCTCAAGACCAGAAAGGTGTATAGGATCAGTATGCAATGTGATAGATACTTCAACATCCTGCATTTGTTAAGGACCCAGTTTAGTGTACTCTTTATTTTATGGCAGCCTATGTGCATTAATATAACATGGAGATAGTCCTAGTTTTGCAAACTGCAATCACATTACTGGCAAAAAATAACGGCAGAGCATCAAATAACAACATTATCTCGCCACTATATCACAAATCATGTCCTATACATGTTGTTAGAATGGAAAATACTACATCCTCCTACATCCCACAGGATATCATACCTGCCAGCAGAGCGCAGCTGCTCTGTCATGTGATAAGGGCAGCATGAAGCCAGGCCACTTCCTCTCTGCAGCTCAGAGTACAGCATCTCCTATCCTCGTGGTTTCCCCAACTTTCTTTTGCTTGTTGTGACCATTGAAAACAAAGGAATGTTGACTTGCAACCCTTCATTCCTGGTTGCATGTGTCTTCTAGCTGTGACCAGTTTTTTATTCATAAGTAACATTTCCCAGTATCTCAAAAAAACAACAACACAGTAACACAATAGAGCATAGTTCAGTGTAGCAGATATGTGCCCCCCCCCACACACACACACACACTTTTCTACCCTATTAATAATCGATTGACCCCTCAGAATTGCCTTGTGACCACTTGTTAGCTCTTGAACCTCAGGTTTGGAACTACTATGGCATACCCTATGCTGATACAGTTCATACAATCCATACATAAAAAGATGTAACTGTTACTTGCATGTCAACATTTTAAGTGATGGAAGTCGTAGTTACACTGATTATGTAGCGCTGACTTCTTGTCAAACGGGGGTGCAGCCCATTTCATTCAGAAACGGTGCTAATGGTGCAACTATGACATTGTATACTGCAACAGATAGCTGAGCAGGCCCCTGTCTTGTTTCAACACCAGAACCAGGCGGCTATGTGAACCAGTCACCCTGCCCCGCGCTCGGGGGGGGGGTGGGGGGGGGGGGGGGGGGGG
>JAVQJD010089807.1:0-56787 GCA_036023655.1 Nannoperca australis | reverse complement strand
AATACCATCAGACTAGCAATATCATTTCACTATGATATTTTAGAATATGCTATACTTATATAAACAGTGTGACGTTTAAGTGCTGTTGTATTCCCGGAACAAATGAGTCTTTAGTCTTTTCTTGAAAGACAGATAGAGCTTGCATGTCAACAGGAAGTTAGGTTGTTAGATTTGTGTTAATGAATAAACATTATCTACCTCTAAAGGGCTCTCAAAACAGCACAAAGTACATGTGTTCAGTCTTGAAAAAGGATCCCGCTCATATTTTCTGTGGTTTTATAATTTAACACGAGACGAGGAAGTGATTTTAACTTGGGGCCATGTATGACCTTAAACTAGTTTTGCAGAGAGTTTTGACACCATTTTCAGCAAATAAGTTCTATCAGGCTTTCCAGCCATCTTCTTATAACCTTTCATAATTTTAGCAGCACATTTTATTCAATGTCTCTTTCCATTATTTAATGGCTCATACCATAGCAGGCTCAAACATCAGCAGGTCTCCTCAGGCTTATTTTCCACTCCAATCCTATTTCACAGAGACACTATTTAAATCAAATGTATTTTCTGGCTCATAAATACCCTCTTTTTATTTACAGTATCCCAAATGAAGAATGTATTTTGCCATATTTACCTGTGGTTGCCTCAGCACTCTGAATTCATTATCTGTAAATTTGGGCAACAGAGAACATTTTCTCCTCCAAATAAACTCATGCATGGAAGACATCCATCGAGCCTTAGGGCCAAATGACTGGCCCAGAGTGCAACGTTTATTTGGATGCTGCAAGAGTTTGACCCCCAGTTTGGAAGGCCATTTAAAAATTTTGATGTCCTAATATTTGTTTATAAAGATCATGGCTGTGTCAAATGTTGCACTTTGTATGCCCTTTAGCTGATGTGTATTTTAGAATTTTTGCTTTAGCTGTCAAGACAGGTAGATTGCTGGTCTAATGTTGTGACCATGTAAGTCTGTATGTTAGGAATTACCTAATCTTTTGTAAAATAACCGAATATGGCTAAAGTTTAAGCATTTTCTCATTTCTATTTTTTTTATTGTTTGTCATTTTTGACTGTATGAACAAGAAGGACAATGCCCTGCAGGGGCCAAATATATTTTTCTATGTTTTAGTTTTTTGTATTTTTATTGTCTTGCAGTGCCATCCTCTATTTACTAAGTGGATTTTTAGACTACATGTTTTGGGCTGTCCATCGCTTTATGTTTCAATTTGGATGTCAAATTTTTGAACTCATTTATTTTGCCAACATCAGTATGTTTCAGCATTTCAAAGCATTGTCTACCATGGCATGAAAGCAATCAGGTGAAAACACAGGGCTTGTGCCCTGGGCATTGCTGTTCACAAACCTCATCTCAAGTCAGAGATATGGTATAACACCTTTGAATCCATGAAAAAGCACCTTGCACTCAAGTGAGAAATTGGCTATGAGTCATTATGCACAAACACCAAATGTCTTGGCATTTTCTGTCCCTGCCAAACAATCATCTTCCTCTCCTCTGTCTATTTGCAATTAATGATTGAATTTCAGTCCCCCAAAAATCCCATTTCTGCTTTGTGTATGTATCCCCAATACACACAGCTGCTACCACTACACACGGCAGCATGCACAGCAAAGCTTATCTCCAGCCTTTAGATGGGGGCCTATGGAAACAGTTTTGATTATTTCCCTCCTTCTCCAAAGCACCGCTGTGTGCTTTGGGATTAGAGGCTTTCTGTGGCGGCTGCACATGCACACTCACTGGCTGCAGGCAAGAGAGAGAGAGAGAGAGAGAGAGAGAGATCTTCTGTTCAATAAGCCCCCCCTCTCCCCACCCAGCCTTCCTCGCTCAGTACTCAGCCCACCCACCCCTCCCCATGCCCGACACACTAGCCAGTCCTAGGAGTATTACATCACCCTGATGTAATGTCTAACCAATCACAACACAGCAGCGCTAAACCTTGCAGGATTATGGAAGTACCTAGCTCAGACTGGTTAATGAGAGAGAGAGAGTGAGAGAGACAGAGAGACCAGCAGCATCACTCATACATATTTTCAAGAATATCCGCCGGATCAATTTTGCCCCTGTAGCCTCTTATTCCTGAAGAACAGAAATAGAAATATACCCTGTCAAGGTGCCTTCTAGGCTTGTACTTTGGACTGGCGTGTTGGAGGAACTCAGCTATGCACCACCAATGCTGTTAAAAAGTCAGCGGGATAATGAGTCACAGGATAGTACATACTTTTCAGGAGGACTTTCTATTGTAGCTCATTGGGCATGTTTGGTAAAAACTGTTATTTAAATACAGGATAAAGTATTCAGACCAGCACACCGTAACTGAATAACTAGATCATTTAACATTCAGTAATTCATTGGGGTTGTTAATAATCATGATGAATGAATGCTGATAATGGTGACAAGGATGCTGACAGTTGGTCGGGGGAAAGGAGCAGAATTGTTTCTCTGGGTTGCTAGTGAATTCTTAGATTATTTATGATGCTTTCTTTTGTTGTATTTTATTTGTCATATTATAACTTTTTGCTGGGTTAGTACTTTTTTATTTTATTTTTGTGTTGCATGTTTTCTGTGTTGCCATTTTGTCATTGCCTATTTGGGTTGGTACTGTACTGGATAAATGCTTTTTGAATACACATTCTCAGCACTATCATTACCTTGCACACCATGTACTGTGACGTTTCTTAGTTTTTCTGTGTTCCTTGCAGTTTGCTGTAGTTTTGTATACCACTTGTGCATGTTCTGAATGAATTTATTTCTGTATGATTAGCGTTTTTTGTTTGCACACCTGATTACAGAGTTTGTCCTCACAAGAAAAACAACAGCATGCATCATTTCAGCAAATACATATACCAACACACATTTTTGTATCCAGGTGACGAAGACATCTAGCGGCTGTAAGAATTATGACTCTTGACACGGGAAATTACTGTTCATTTCCCATTTCCCCACCATAGTCAACAGCGGTTTTGTTTAACCACAACGACAAAGATCCCTAACCCAAATGAACCAAAACCACAATCCTACAATTTCTCTAAGCCTAACCAAGAAGTATTTGTGTTTAAAGTTAAACCAAACCTTAACCCTAACTGTTTTAGATCAGAAAATGCATTTATTTTATGAACAGTGATTCATAATAGTTTTAAAAGACACTGGTGACACCCCTACTAGCAGGACAACATCATTTGTCAGTGCCTTGAAGAAACGGTCAGAAAATGCTTATATGTGTTGTTCTGAAGGACGATTTTAAACAACACATTTTTCCATTTAATTTGGAGGACTTACTGTGATTTCCACATATGTTTTTTATTAAAATACTTTAACTTTGCATGCTGTAATCTTGAGATTTCTCACATAAGCCCATTTGCTATGTTCACTTTTAAGATTGTTTTTAGTTAGTTTTTTATTTGTATCCGATTTATTTTGTATTTATTTGTTTAAATACATGGTATGTTCTATGTCACTTGCCTGGTTTATATGTTTGCACAACAGACCCTTTCATTGAGAAGTAATATGAGTAAAATGAGCCAATTATCTTGTCCCAATAAGGTGTGATTTCTGGATGTCAGTGTTAGAAGGCTGTCTTTAGCGTCCTCTGAACCATATCTGCCTATTAACTCAGCTCTTTGTTGTCCTTGGTCTCTATGGAAGATGAAGAGTGTCTATCATTGTGATTGGCACTGCATAGTATCACCTTTTTTTTTCTTAACACACGTACACACTAGACACCTAAACACTCTGCCCTGCCAACCGTCACCTCCATTGCACCACTTAGACACACATACAAACTCTTCCACACAGGCACATACGGCATCAGTTAGTGTAGTAGCAACAGCATCAGCTTGCAGTTTGCCATTTGTTGGGGTGTACATGGTGTATGACTGCCACACCAGTATTCTGAGTGTGCCATACTGCTGCTCTGGGCGCCGGAGGGGGAAACTCATACGTCTGTGTGGTAAATGTATGTAGCTGCAATGAGAACACTACAGGGAAATTACTGCATTGTGTAGGACAGCATGGGAATGCTCAGTTCTGCCAGGAAAGTCTCGCTCTGGGAATGATGAAGCACTGATGGGATGGCAGTAGGCAGCATGCTGCAGAGAAATGCTCACTTCCAGAATCAATGTTCCATACCACCCATACTTATCTGCACTTAGGTTGTTTCACAGTGCAGTGGTAAAATTGCAACGGTTTCACTGTTTGCACTATTTCTCGTATACTGTATGTAAGTGGAAGGTTCATACCAAAGTCGTCAAGGTAAACCAGTTTTGATCGGTATCAAGGGGCCTTACACTTTCCAATTTCTGAACCCATTCCAAAGTCAAAAGCATACATAGCAGTTTTGCAGGGTCTGACATCAGGTTTCATATTTAGCCTTGTGTGTGTGCCTGTGTGTGTAAGTACAACTGAGGTAATTCTAACACTCTCATGCTTAAAGCCCTACGTGTGTGTGTGTGTGTGTGTTTATGAAAGAGAGAGAGAGAGAGAGCTGGTAGCGTCAGTGGTGTCAGGTTCGCTTCTGCTTTAGGTCTGGAGAGGGGGGTCGGACATTGAAAAGACTGCGGCTAGTTTACCTGACACACTCCTAATTCCTCCCCATCTCCTGGGAGCATCCACACCCAACCTTTTTTGTTTTGCTTTCTCATTTGAACGTCTGCCAAATGGGACGAGGCCAGAGGAAACGGGCACATTCTTGCCTGAACGCCTGCTTCTCTGCTACTGCTACTACAGCCGGAGTCAGTACCTCTTGCGCTCTCATTCACTCTCTTGCTCTCGCTTTCATTCTCATTCTCTCCGTCTTTTCACTTTCAGATCAGGCTGCCAACCCCACCCCCCACCCCATTCCCTCCCTCTTGTCTCATTCTCTCCTCTTGTATGCACACTGCCATATTTGCTGTGCAATATATGCAACTTTGGATTGCAAAACAGGTATAAAAATGAGACATTCTGTAGCACGGGCGTCTCATTAGAAATATATATTCATGTCATTCCAAGCACAGCTTTCAAATTTCACATACAGATATATGGAGGAGAGAGAAAGAGAGAGACAGGCAGAAAGAGAGAGGAAAGATTAATGTAAATCTCAAAATAAGGAAGGCATTAATATTTCATTAGTGCCTCTTTTTTTCTCTCTGAGTGACAGAGGAGAGCAGATAGTGGCTGATTTAATGATTTTAGAGTCTCTTCCTTTCATTCTCTCTCTCCCTCCAATGTCGCTGCCTCCCCCAGTTTCACAGTCAGCAGATGGGCTTAGCTTTATTTTTTTTCATGAATTCCTCACAGACCCAGCTGCACATAATTACAGTCAATTCTGCCTTATCTCTCAAATTAAAAAGATTAGATTATTTGTGAAAGAAATGTATGCAGCTCCTCTCAACTGATAGTGGGCACTAGACTACATAGCCAGGTTATATGCATTATACCCCCCTCAATCCCTCCACACACACACATGCTTTAACCCACAGTGTGCAGATATGGACTTTCAAGACAGATACTATGTCAATGTACATTATTATCTTCAATACACTCTGTTTTGAAAGAATATTACTCATGTTTTCACTTTTTCCAGAAACCCACTATGGTTATGGATAAGTACTGTCTGTATCAAAGAATATAGAGTCTGCTTTGAATAAGCACTGAAGACGCCCAACTTTAAACCTTTGTAGGACTGATTCCATATCAGTATTGTAGATTGCCTCTTGCTTTGCTCAGATAACATGCAGCAAGGTGTTCTGATCTTGTGTTAAACATTTTTTGCAAATGTAAGGAAAGCAAAGGACAGGCACACGGACAACAGGATAAACATACAATATCTTATTTATCTGACAACTTAAGTTAAACGTTTAGATAGAAGCAAAAACATTAATTAAAATATATGTGAAGGTATTGATGAGCTTTTAATCAAATCTTGAATCAAATAGGCTGGGATGTGGAACAATACATCATTTTGTCTGTCTATTGATCTTCTACAGTAATGTTTGATTAGTCTGCTCTGGCTTCCAGCAGAAACAGTCATTGCTGAGTGGGAATGCAATATAATTCAGATTTCCCTCCAGCCACCCAAGGGATTAGTTTACTCACCATCACCCCAAGCATTACCAATTGATTGGCTGATTGAGAGCACATTCATTCCAGGTCATGTACTTTATTCAGCCCACAAGCAGTGGAAATGTTCCTCAAATCTGCATAGATTCAACTGTTTTGTTGGCACAGTAACACTACTGGTATTGATTATGTTTCTTTGAAACATATGTTTGAATCATGTTTGAGTTGCACATCTCATCCTATGCTGTATCTTTGAATGAAAATGCTCTTAAACATTTCAATATTGTTAAAAAGATTATTTGTGATTTTTTAAATGTCTGGATCCATTTTGTCATCTGAGTGTCACTGGAGTGATGTGTAAGTTAAAGTGAGGTGTGTAACACAAGATCATGTTGAGTTAGAGTGTATCTTAATAGGACAGATCTGCATTTTGTTCTAAACAGACATGTTCAATTCCTTATATACTCACTATTTTGCACTGATCATTTATTCATCATTCATTCAGGACAGCATAGGTTTCTCTACCAACAGTAGTCTCAATATTCCACAAAGCAATGCAAGAGACAAAACAACAACAACAACAACAACATAGGGCAGTAGGGCAACAAAGTGCTGCAGCTCAATGCATTGTCATCTGGTTGTGCACTGCATTGTCTAAGCGACTTGTGTTCTTTGTAACAACAACTCTTGTCCAAAGGAACTTGACAATTCCACTCAGTAATTCTGATTGAGACGCCGCCATCACGTCAAGTGGAGACAAACACTCAGACAATCAGATCTTCCCAGTGATTAGCTGACCATCAGTGCAAGAGGTGCTACAGCAAGTAGACTTGAATAATGAGCTAACAAGTCTGAAATTGTTCTCTAAATTAAATAGTACATGAGAGGAAGTCATCTGTTTCCTAATGTAGGATGCCAGTAGGATAGAAAAACTGCAAAGCAATAATAGTGCAACCCCTAAAGGGAGAGTTAGAGTATCAGAGGCTGAGACGTTCCATTAGAAGATTAAAGTGTAGCTTTATTGACCTTTTAGAACTTGCCATCAGAAGCAAGACACTATTTTCCTCAGATATTCCGTGACCAAAGACGTTCTGACTGACAGAGCTTATGGTTTAGAATGTTTCAGACGGCGCTTCTGTCACCCCCAATCACTGTGTGTGATTGGACAAAGACACTCATTAAGTAAAGCGGAGTAAAAACACATGCTTGCCCTTCAAATACACATCCCTAATCGATCAGCATCATTACGCACCGATTAAATCGCTGTCTTAAGTGCTCTTGGAGATGTTTGATTGAACCCTTTATGTTTGTGGTAGTGGATTGTTGATTAAAACTGCATTACTTTTGAGGTGTTTTACATTTAAGATAGACTTTGTGTTCACCTTGTTTTATTACAGTTTTTTGTTATTCTGGAGACATTGTTTTGTTATTCATCATTAGTCAGTTTCACGAGGGAAAGCACCATCAATAGAGGTGACTTTGGCACTTAAACTGTCACAGGGAAAGTATAATGAAATAAGCTCTTTAATGGTTGAGACATCACTGAGGTCTCTGCGATCGGAAGAACTCGGTTGTGTAGGATATACAGCTTGTTGAAGAGAGGTGTATTTCAAAATGACACCTTTCATTCCATTCGAACACGGCCATTATACCATGACTATAAAGTGGACTTTTTCCACTGCACATAATAATAATCATCATTATTGTGTGATTAAAAATCAGTTGCTGTAATGTTGCACATAAAACTTGAGCATTTGTGCGTGGTCATATGAGTTTAAGTATTTCAGATGGAACCGGTTTATCCACAGCGGTTTTATCAAAGCTGGAAAGGATACAGACACAGATGGAATACTGCATATGCATAAAGGTTAGTTGAGGGCTTCACTGTGCAAGCATTTGTTTCTTACTGGTTGATGTCATGCTGTTCCGTGTTTAGTCTAAGCAGACATTCATGTGGAGTTGAGGAGGATTTCCTTATTCACGCAGGGAACAATGAGTGACACATTTACATTACCATGTGTCTTTCTTTGGTGTGTGTGTATGTGCACAAGAGATGTTTTAACTCAAATGACTAGACTCTCTTACTGAGTCAAGTGAAGTTCTAAACTTCCCACCAGGCCTCTGTGGTTTCTGAAGGTCTGGAGCATAATTTTCGCAGATCCATACTTACTCTCTCCTAACCTTCATACAATCACACCCACTCACAAAAGCATCCTCTGTACTGTCTGTGTTGCCATCAGCTAAACAGATGTGCTCGGTCACAAGATTTTACAGTTAGCTCCCTCAAAGGGAAATGTATCATTGATTATAAAAAAATCTAGGAAATAACACATCCCAGTAGGGAGGAAATAGGCCATTCTGAGCATTTATGAGAATAATTTTTTTTGTCAAGCAGGATGTTTGACTTAACTGTGAGCCAATCTGCTGAGACTGACAGCCGAAAGTTATGAAAACATAAGAAAAGATAGTTCCCATGTGCACAGAACATACATTATATTTTCTGCTTATCTGTGATAGGAGTGAATAGATGACAATGACATTTGTGCTCCAACTCCAATAGAAATCCTTTATTCAAAACTATTTTTACAGCTTTATGCACTGCTGCTTAAACATAGTAAACAAACATCCCTTTTGTTTGAGAGTAGGATTATTAATAAGTTCATAACTTCACAACATAAACTGCATGTAACATATTGTTGATGTGTTTCACTCCAAACACTCTTTTTCCTCAACATTGCATATTCTTGAATGCAGGATGGAGGCTTTTCAACAATATAAAAAGCCTCTACAAGGGGCTGCTATAATGTCTGGACAGCAGCGCTCATCACATTCCCATGAATTATGGGAAGTATTGTAAATAGAGAAGTCTGTTAATCGAATGTTTATTTCTGTTAATGAAATGTCTCCCCCATTATCTGTTTCCCTTATGATCCATATGTTAATGTCTAATATGGAACTATTTATCTGTTCAATTTGCCCTCTCTCGTTCTTTTTCCCCATCTCTCTTATCTAAAATTGTGCTGTAAATTTGGCACTGTGAATGATTATGCTTATCTGCCCGCCCGTAGACCTCATATTGAAATTTTGTGGCATGATTAGCCTATTTATCTATATAATTGGATTGGAGTGTGTGTATGTGTGAAAGCTGCTGATTTGAAGGACCTAGAGAAATAAATACCAGGAAATACAGCCAACACAACTGTGTCTTAGATTAATTCCATTTGCATACAATCAATATTTTTACCCTTGAAATTTTTTGGAGTCAACTTATACTTGCCTATGAGATTATTGAAAAGAAAACAACCTCAGGCCTGGTGTAAAATGAGACAACATAGAATTTACTATGCTAGGGATTAGTGTCATGAGACCAGAGAGATTTGCACAACCAAAATGTGAACACTGCAACACAATGCATAACAATAGTTTCCGGCATGGTGTAATTCATGCAAACATCCCCAGGCTATTTATACCACTCCACTAGAATCTAATTGTGTCCAATATATAATCCAACTAAGAGTTACAGTGGCAGGGGTTCAAGTCCTGTCTAACATGAATATTTAAGATGTGCAGTGTTGAGGACAAGTGTGACAATTTGTATGTGCCACTGTTTCACCGGCTGCCACTCAGGATGCAGAGGTTTGAAGGAAACAGTGGAGCAAGTATTATTATATTATGTTGACTTAATTTGTGGTTAGCAGCAGAGAGAACACATGTTTAGAATAAAAACATTATTTCTAAATAAATTACACAATTGGCTTTTGGTGTGTGTGTGTGTGTGTGTGTGTGTGTGTGTGTGTGTGTGTGTGTGTGTGTGTGTGTATGTACGTATTAATTTTTGTGATGGGAGACCTCTGCACCCGAACGGGGTGTGGTCTGAGCGGCATGCCTAACATGAAATTATGTTCTCAGATTTCCAGTAACACAAACACACACGCACACATACACATTATGTGCACGCAGTCTCACATACACTTACTATCATACTGTTTTGGAACACAAAGTAAAGGAATTTCATTACCCCTCCAAAATTGATTGGGTAATGTTTTTCTGAAATCAATAGCACCTCACTCAGTTTACTAATTGGATTACTTGTTTTTGCTCAAGGATGTTCAAATACCAAGGTAATGTGAATTGTTTATAAAATTATTACCTTGAAAGTAGAGGCTAATGTCAGTGACTAATGCACTCATCCCTCGCAAACGTTAAGATGCTTTCACAAAACACTCACAATAATAATATAGGTCGAGCTACTGCAGGCTGTGAATGCCAGTAACTGGGATATTAATAGCCTTAATACTAATCATTAATGAAGCTGTCCCTATTGAGGCTGCTATGAGGACACGCTTACCGAGTGTTTATTAATCAGGGAATAATAAGTAATCCATGAACATTAATGAAAATGGATGAGACTAATGGATGACGCCTGCTCTCTCCTACATTTAAGCCTCCGACTTCATTACTGACAGGCAGATTAGCGGAATGGAGAAAGAGCATAACAGACTCCACCTGTGAACGTACGTGCCCACGCAAACACACACTCTTTCTCTCCCTCTTGTGACAACATGATGGAGCACTGTCAAGCTCATTTGCTCTTCAGTAGACTATACGTAATTAACAGTATCCTCTCAGAGAAGCTACTGAGAATAAAAAGAATAGACATCAAATAAATTATCTGGCAAGGTTGGCATCTCCAATGCTTCCAATCTTATTATTATATTTTTCACCAAAACCCTCACTGCCTCAGTAGCTACTGTGGTTTGATATAGGGTTTTTTTTTGTGGCTGGTGGATAGATTTTTTTTTCTCATCCTCTTTCACCAACCATGACGGCTGTAGTCACTCACTTAGTCACACACTTGCTGTTGCAGCACAAAGTTAATTTCACCCAGACCCTGAAATGTCCTTTAACCATACTCCATGAGCACATACCCGAGCCTCATCATACATCATCTGGATCTAATGTAGATGGGGGAATTCTATAATATATCCAAAACTGTTCAGATTGCGTATTGCTATCACATCAACCAAAGGGTTAAGCACTTAGGAGAGACATGACAATACAAAGTTCTCCCTGCTGCACCATAACATGCTCTGTGGAAGTGATAAGAGTGTCTGATCATGCATCCCAGCATTCTATATCAGTCCCTCTATAATGGATCCCCCCAATGATTCCTGTTGGCTGCATTATTTAGATGGAATAAAACGCCGGAAGGAAGGGAGGAAGGAAGCTGGGATTCAGTGTTTCATAAACCAGGGAGTGTGATCGTCTAAATGTTGACTGGAGCCTGTAACAATGATTGTAGCTGCATTTGTACACTACCTATGGGGGTTATTAGGGTGAAAGACATCCAGGTTATTTATTTTTGTTGCTACTAGTGTATGTAGTTTAAGTGTGAACAAAGGGCAGGAGAGATAGAGAGACTGGAAGAGGTGATAGCATTAAGGATAACTCCAAATAACAAAAGCATGATCGACATGCTATGAAACTGTAGGTGCTGACCTACACCCACATGTGTCTTGAACAAAGTATAAACTAAACACAATCAAAACAAACAAAACCAAGTTGAGCTATCACGCATTTCTGTCTTATTCTGGCTGAAAGAGAACATTTTTGAAAGTGAAAACAAACAAATTTGCCTTCTTGGGTAGAGTTAGACAAAATGATTGACACCATTTGCATGTCTGCATGGTTAATATTAAGCTACTGCCATCAACTGGTTAGCTTAGCTTAGCACAAAGACTGTAAACAACAAGCAAACAACAATTTGTGGTTTCAAGCAGAATTGTATGTTGGACTGTTACTTTTTATTAGCTAAGCTAACTGGCTCTGCCAGCAGACATGTGAGTGGTATCATTATTAAGAGTCATCTAACTCTTGGAGTGAAAGTGAATAAGTGTTTTCCTCCTCTACCATAACTTTTGATAACAAAGAAAATGTGTATCACATTTAGAAAATTCTAAATATTTTCTGTATCCTTGCTCCATCAGTCTTTAGAGCTGAAACTAAAGATTATGCTTATTGTCAATTAATGTCTTTTTGTTTTTTTTAGATAAATCAATTAATATATTTGTCCATAAAATGTCAGGAAATAGTGTATTATATAGTGTATAGTGTATATATAAAACATAGAGAAAAGCAGGAAATCAATTAATCCATTAATTAACCAATCGTTTCAGTACTAGCTGGAACTACACTTGCTTGGATCTATACCTAATCCTCAGATAGATACGCTTTATTTTTTGAACACCCAGACAAAACACACATGACAGAAGAGGTTAGCTTTGTTTTTGCCTCTAAGCTGCAGAGACAGCAGAGGCCTGTATAGCCTGCAGGTATGACACACTACAGCTTTACCTGATTTGACACACTTACAGTAGAAGTGATGACGTCCGACGTGTCCCCTTCATTCAGTTGCTGTAAACTCATGACACTATTGTAAAACAAACCAAAACGCACTGAAGGCTATACAGTATTTGTTTGGGGTTAAAAAAAAGATGTTAAAATCACCTGACAGAGTGTCTGTGAGCTGATGTGATTGTGTCCAAACTGAAGCAAACACGAACCAGGAAATTTCAGGTTGAACATAGGGACCTAATTTCTCCGTCAGTGAGGCATGGGTAACAGGGCACAGACTGAGGGATCTCCAAGCCGTGTGAAAAATGCCACTGATCATCATGCTCAAGCATTTTTTCTTTTCTGTCATGGCTGTCGCCGGCAAGCAAAGCAGAGCCCAGAAGTCTCCATCATCGGCCCCAGACCCCAGGGACAGGAGAAATCACATTATATCTGCTGTCACACGAAGTCACTGTCAAGGTGTGGCGGAGAGAGCACACAGCAGCTCTGGTGTGATGCTGGAGACCCAGAAATACCTCAGACGCCTCATCTCAGCCCCCGGCAAGAAAGAAGCTGCAAGTCTAACAAGTGAGACACATTTCACAGTGATTTAAGGTAGAGAAACACCTCTCTCATCTCGTTTGTACTTACAAAACCCCTGTGTCTTAAAATTCTATGTGCTGAGGTGATGGTTGAGTGTAAAGAGTTCAACAGAAGGGATATGCAATTTAGTTAACCTTGTGTTCACTTCAGGCACTTCATCACAATTTGATAAAGAGGGTTTCATTTTAACACTGGCTCACCCCCTCCAGGTTTTCTAATAAGAGGAACTGCCTATCAAACCTGTGCAATGGATGATGAAACTGCAGTGCAATAGTGAACGGAGAGGTGTAGAGCGGAGCTATGTGTGTCAGTGTGCTTGTTCAGCACACACAAGCATTCTCTCTCACCCCCCCTCCCCATCCCCACCCCCCCTCTTTTGCACACACAAATTCTGCTCTGCTGACCATGTTGTGTTGATGGACTTCCAGAGGGAAGGTGTCTCCGGAGGTAAGGTTGAAAAAATACAAACTGCAGTATTGTGCTACCCTGCTGGAGATGGAATTAAACACAAGCACACACACACACACATACATACATACACATACTAACACACAAAGCTCTGGAGGAATGTGGTGTCACTTCACTCATTCAGCCATGTCTGTGAATCAATTTATCACTTTTTTTATCAGTCACTTCAAGCTGCCATATGTGTAATCTCTGTTCATTTGGTGTGGATTTGAATAATGCTTGCTTTATTTTCTGTAGTAGGTGCAGCGAGAGAGAAAAAACAAGGGGGGAAAAACTGAGATAAAGCAGAGAGAAGAGGAGGAGAATAAAGCTCTGATGTTGGTTGAATGTGGTGCAGATACTTTTTCTCCCAACTGCAAACTAAAGAATATCCTGTAGTTAAGTTGAGTTTGTCATTGTTTAAGGCCCTTTAGGGATAGTATCTCATAAACCTTTTAGAGAGTGTTTCCAGCAAATCTCAGGCATTTTTTTAATTCCAGAGTCTTTGATTCTTTGGAGAAAACCAAGACACTGGAACTTGCCACAGCGTGCTTATACTATATTTATGCCTGCCATCTGAATTCCTAGGGAACTTACAGGCACATGCTTTGTTATTCATGATCACTGTAAGTTTCCATGGATTGTTTGCCTTTCTCATCCAATTTATGTGTTCAAGTCGTTAGTCATTTAGCACAGTGCACTTGTTACAGATGTTAATGACAGATCGGTTCAGATTGTTATTCAGTACATTAACATCCAACAGTGACTGGCGGCTTGACACGCCCTGGACCTCTGGCTCTCTCTAGCTCCTGCGACCGCGCCAGCCCACCCCTCTTCCCACCTTGCACTCCTTCACCACCAGAGTGGAATCAGCAAAAACAGACCCCCAATCCCTCAGAGAGGCCATATCTGTTCCATGCCAAGAATATCAAATGGGCTGTGTATGGTAAAAAGTTTGGTATGCGCTTTTCTTCCCCTTTTAAAGAACTAGATTACAGACGTGTACCAACAAGGTGCATTTTATACTGTTTACCACAGTTGGTGATGAATACAATCTGAGTATGGCTTTTGTTCAGCACATTATGAAGCATAGAGGCTATATATACCCATTAACTAGGAAAAAACAATTTGTGTGCTCATGCTTTTGTTCTGCTTCAGTTCCTGGAAATGCATTTATATGCTGAAATATTATTAGAACCTGGACATACATACAGTAATTGCAAGGTGATAGATTATTACCCAGGATAAAGAAGATGTAGCTTATCCTCTGTGTGTTAAAATGAGGTTGCATTGCATTATCCATCTAAGTTAAGTTAATTTAATCAGGGACCACCATGCTTTAGCATACTCTTTAGTCACACGTAAACATCTATGTGGCAGCCACTTACATACTTACCATAGGATGCTATTTGTAAAAAAGAAATGAGCATAGACAAGTGAATACTGCTGGCTAGACATGTTGCTGTGCATTTTATGCTTTTCTCATCTTTGAGTAAATGGTTGAGGTTGATTAGCTGCTGCTCATTATGACCTGGATGGTGGAGTGGGTTGAGTCTGGCAGATCTGGCCTCATTTCCCTTCATGTTGCTGCAAATTAAATGGATCCCATGTAGCACTGAAAGCTCAAAGCTTGGCCTTGGTCTTCATCTGATGAAATGGTACATCTGTTATGGGAAATAGGGTGATTTGTGCGGGGTATGTGTGTGTTTGTGTGTGTAAGACAGAGGATGTGATGGAGCAAGAGGGAGACAGAAGGAAAGGGGGAAAGAGTAGGTAAATAGATCAATACACCCTGCTTCACCACAGGCCTACTGACAGAGTGGGTGAGAGAGAAGGTGAGAAATTATAAGATCATAGCACTGTAAATTCTTCGTCTTCTCTGCCCGGTGCACCGAGTTTCACCGCATGTTGAGGAGACCCAGAAAGGCCGTAGATCATGGGATCAGTCCGGAAGACAGGACATTAATATAGTGATCCATTTTTGCACATTCAAGAAGAAGCAGAGTCTCGCAGCCTCAACACGAGGAGCAGGGCACCTCTGGGTACCACAGGGCCAGATGATGTATGAAGTGGCTTCTCTGTTTAGGGGTGCATAGTAACAGAAGAGAGGAACAAAGAGGAGTGGAAAGGACAGAGAGAGCAAAGGAGGGGAACAAAGTGAGAGAGTCGTCTTATGGCACTGCATGGACAAAGTGAGGTGTTTATTTTCAAGAACTACACCGGGGTTACACTGGCCCATACGGGGCATTTTTCACACTACATGTACAGTACTGTTAATGCTCTAATCTACAGCTTCAGCAGTCGATGACATACCAGGCACCACAAATTATGCTAATCCTTTTTTGGATATCTAGTTTGGTGAGGTGGTTCTCTTGTTCCATCCTTTTTGTGCTGAACAGGCTTTTCTCAGGCACTGATTTGTTTATCGCACATGTTGTGAAATCAACAGCCAACCCACAGCTCTCAATAGAGGTGAACTTATGTAGCAAACTTACATGAAAAGACAATGACAGACATTTATCAAGTGGAGTATTGAGTTTCACAGGGGAAGTGCTGATGTGGGATCACTGACGATGTCCTTTTTACATCCTCATTCATAATAAAGAAGGTAAATGTTTTCTACTCAGCACTCTCACTTTAGGTAAAGATGCACTGACAGAGGCCACGGTGTGTTTCACAGTTTATACCCTATGAAATCATTCTTTTGCCATATTTTTGCTTTAATTTATGTTTGTTTATTGACATGGAGTAAAATAATATAAAGTATATTTTTGAATCCTGTGTTTTGGCACCTAATTTTGATTTAGTGTTAGTCTCACTCTTTTGACGAATATATTTATTAGTTTTAGTCCAATTTTAATCATTTGATTTTTCTTAGATTTAGTTTTTCAACAAAAACTAAAGACATTTTAGTGTAGTTTTCTTCAGCGAGATTATTGTCTAAATTTTGTAATGCATTTTACATTTTCATGTCTTCAAAACATTTTGAGGGTACATCTCTCGACATCTTGAATTTTAGAGTTAACATGGTTACAGGTAAGCTACACATGCACATCACACATACAGTGTATATGTCACTCTGCTGTGCAGTATTACAACCTCCTTAGTTATCATTTCCAAACTCTGGCTATATGAACAGAACCACTCTCTCTGTCGTTTCTGCTCAGCTAGCATCACCACAGATACCTGTTCTCTCCACTGCAGAGAAGAGAATCATACAAGAGCTGGATTCACTACAGTGTTCTTCACTATCTGGGTTTAGCCTGAAAGAGGAAGCTAGAACATCAGTGATAGTGATATTTCTTAAGCAAAAATCTACAGGAAGATTTAAATAGTAGATGGTTAGATTCCCAAGCAATTAGTCTAACTAACTAGAGTAACTGACCAGCATGAAAATTAAAGTAAATAAATACTTACATATTTATACTTTATATACAGTATATTCTCTCCCTCTTTCTCTCTCTTTAACAAACACACAGTGCAAAGCCAAAATTAGCAAGCCCGTAATGATTGGGCACTGGGAACTATGGGGCGAGGAGAGATCCGGATTGAACTCCATTAGCAATGAACCGAGAGAACACCCAGCATGACTCTCACCAGCTTGCTTTGAGACTCCCCAAATAGGCCCACATCTCCAATTCCCTGTTAAACATGCACACACACGCTCATACAGGCAAACACACACACACGTACAGTAACCCTCAACTCTGACCCGACTAAGCTAACAGGATGTGTTGTGCATCTATAAACATAAATTCCCTCTACAGAGAATAAACAGATACACATGGAAATACACAATGTAGGGTGTAGCTTTGCATGTTGTGTTCAAATGCTATCCTCTCAATCATGGCATCCAGGTCACGGATGAAGTGTTTTTACCCAAATAGAGAGGAAATGAAAACAGATTTGTTTTTGAAACTGGAGAACCTTAGTTCCTTTGATGAAATGTGGTTTATTAATGAAAGTCAGGGCAGAATCTCTATCTACAACTTACTGCTATTGTCATTAAAGAGTGGGTGATGTCACAAGTATGTGTGAGTGAGAAGGAGGAAGAGAAAGAGAATGTGAGGCAGTGTGAAGGAAGATGAAACAGTTGTGTGTGGCGTGTTATGCACAACTGCAAGAACCAAATCAAGCAGCAAACCAAATGAGTGGTTACGGTCTTCTGGGAGAGCCAGTCATTTGCATGGCATTTAGTGGAGAGGCAACATGACAGCTAGCTGCTCCATAACATGCTGTCAGACTACCGAACCTGCATAAAACCTGCTCATTAACAGCATTCAAACTTTTGTTGTGGAATTTATAATGCTGTCTTATCATTGGTAAATAGCGCTGTTTGCTTTTCCAGACTTATTACAAAATGTGGCACTGAATGACTTGAAATGTTGGTAATGCATCTATCAGAAAACAGGATGCTGTGTACCATAATTAGATTTAAAGCTTGATTAATTGCATTTTTTGGCCATTTGGGGAAAGCACAGCAAGCTGTGCACCACAACACTGACATATCATCACGTATAAGGTTGATATGGCAAATGTGTTAGCAACAGTTGCCTATCTAAACATCCAGTAGACATGGATCTACATTATCAGCATTTGTCTGGGGTCGTGCTTGTGGTCACCTGATATATGTAAGTCCAATATTTACTCTCCTTTTAGCTATTTTTGTCTGTCTTCACCAGCTAGTCACTAATTGTATCTGTCTGTTGTTTGATGCTAGTCAGATAGCATATTCTGTTTATCTGTTTATATATTTTTTTGCTGTAAACAGCTGCCTGATGGATATTAGTATGATGACAGCAGTGAGATTCAATCAAAACAGTAAAGTTGCAGGCCAAAGAAGCTGAAAGATGCAAAAATACTTCATAGAGCTGAGGGGATCTGCATAGTCTGGTGATAATTCTCTGTTGGTTTGTCACTACAAGCGACTCCTTTCATATTACATGGTCTCTTTTGATCCATTGTTAATACAAAAATGTGGTTTAGTGCAGTTTTAAATTTTAATGATTCTAAAAAAACAGAGTTTTTATAGATATATATAGATAGATTTTATAGATATGATATAAAACTCCACAATAGTTGAACATTGGCAGTAAACAACACACACAGTATGTAGTAATGGAAATCATTAAATCATAAAAATGTATAATAATTGGTTGTGCCTTTATCAGGTATTTCCCATTATATCCTCATAATTTTTAAATAGACTTTATAAATTATATCAGTATGGTTACTTTGACCATGAGCAACCAACAACCAACCAACATGAGCCATTATAATATTGCTGCATTTAAAACCATAATTTCTAGCATAGCTGTGTAAGATCTGTTATACAGAGGTACGATTAAATCACGAAATATTCACCATACAGTACATGTACACGTTGCTCCGTCAATACTTACTGCCACTGTCACTCTCAGGAGCCTCGCAGTCCAATTCCCATTGCTTTCTATATGTCTCATCAGATTGTTAGCAGTGATAAAGACAGAATATCACTCAGCCCCTTTATCTTAAGTTCATCATCTTCTAATGCTTTGAATAAATCCAAAGTCATGAGGAGCGTGGGACGCCATTTTGTAAGTTATTCAATTAACTAATGAGAAACGTTGTCTTGTTAATAACTGATCGAGGATTGTCATTAAAGCATAATCTAAAAGCTACGTTACTCCCTCTTCACTCGTTTCCCTCAAACTGATCATTATACACTAAGTCACTGTGGTGTAGTGGCTTTCAAAGTGTTTCATCAAGAATTTTCCTCTGAAGCAAGATCAAATTGGAGGATTGTGATTGATGTCATGGTGCAGAGAACAATCAAGAATTCCGGATTTGTTACAAACCTCAGTAAAGCAGTTTTAAAGTGTGCTTAATGATGTATACCCCTTTTGTTTTGCATATTTATTTGATATTCATAAAGTGTCCAAGCACACTGACTTGACATGCGTCTCCATGGTGATAAATTATTGAGAGGTCTTTTCAGTGAGGCAGTTGAAAAGCAACTCCATTAATAATGAACAAGTCTGTGTACTCTTATAATTGTGTTATTTTCCCTGGAAAGTTGTGTGTGCCAGCTTTCAATCTCGCTTTTGTTGGGTGGCTTTGATATGTGGACACTGGCCAGCACTTAGGAGCGTGTTCTTTAAATGGGGCCATTTGGTGTAACTTTTCAACATGATGGCGATTTATCAAGTTGCTGTTGTTGGTATTTAGCACAGTGATTGTACAAACTAACACACTTTGCTTAAACAGATTTGGTTTTGTTTGTCATGTGGCATGTTGGCCCCTTTTACTCATCTCTTTGGATGTGCTTATATTCCACACAAAAGGATGGAAAATACTTTCTTGTTGCTGTTCTGAAATTCTGGTCTTTTCTTCCCAACGAGATTACCCTCTTCGATCATATGCCAACCCTTGCCCTATTGTGAGGGTAAGCCCTAATGTTAAACCCTTGGAATAATTCTGTTGCTGAGAGACTTTGGATCACATTAGTAGTCTTTGGCCAGGCTGCCCTACCCCACCATGAAATACCGGTAGTTTCATCAGTCAGAAGTGTGGGCCTGTTTTCGACAGAGTAGCTCCAGTGCTCATTCTGTGAGAGGATTGGAGAGGACATGTGTAATGTGTGTGAAAGGATGTCCTGTTGAGTGAGAGCCAGCCTCATCTGTGCCAGCCCCCCCGCCCCCCACCCCCCAGTTTCTGCCACTCTGTTCCTCTTTCTCTCACTTTCCCTCTCTCGTGTCTTTCTGTCCCTGTAATATCTCCCATTTCATTGTTACACACTGACGAAGTAACTAAAACACGCACTCTGTGCCCGATGTCTCACTCAAGTGCAAACACCCACCCACACAATCTGTCTCCCTGCTTCTCGCTCTCTTTCCATCCCTTTTCCCCCTCTTTTCTCTCATCCTCAGTCAATTATACAGATGTCTAATGCTTTCTCCCTGCTGTAGGGAGCGGACAGAGCATCTATCATCCTCAGGGGGGCGGTGGTGATGGTGGGGGGTGTGAGCCCCACGCTTTGCTCTGCAGCAGAACACTCGTTCCTCTGGGCTGGAAGGACGCCAGTCGACTGGGGATCAAACCTTGGCCCTCGGCCCGGCAGCAAGCTTCCACAGCTCCCTCCCTTCACCACCAGATTTGGGCCACTTCCATGTGGGCCAACAGCAGGCAGCTTTTTCGCTGGTATCTAATCTGTTTGTGTTTGTTCTCGCGAGTGTGCTGTCGATGAGCAGAGAAGGATGTTGGGGAGGAAATAGAGGGGAGAAACATGCCGGTATCAGAGATACCAGCAGAGCCTCTGTGGCCCAAAGGTGATGTTTGCCAATCAGATTTCTGAGGATTTAATCAGTAGGATAAGACATACAGGGCACTGTGGGGGTGGGCATGCTCTACAGTTCTGTGAGACCATGATACTAAAACATTTTAACATGGTTCTTTTAGCCAGTTGGATTTTTGTGTTATATCAACCAAACAGGTTAGAACAGGTCTCCCCACTGCAAACAAGCTAAGATAGAAAAAAATGTGGTGTGAGTTTAGGCCAGCTAACAAGAGGCTGGAAAGCTATTTTCAATCGTCCAATTTCTTTGCTGAAAACCAGAAATACAGCAGAGAAGCAAAATGTGAATAAAACGAATCTCATCAATATCTCAGCCAAGTTACAGGGGGTAGAGAGGTATGGGTGAGTTCATAATCAAAACAGACTCAATATTTCATCACTTTGCAGATACATTTCTGCCTGGCTTGGCCAATTGTGCTGACTAGAAATTCAAGTATTACGACATTGAGGGTAACATTCAGAAGCAAGATTCTTTCAGTCAAAACACTGGTGGCCTCTGTGGCCCTGTGATGCTTTACATAGATGGTTTTAAATGGTACAACCTGCCTGGATTCAGGTACACTAGAATAAACATATTAGCAAATAAATATTGCAGCATAAAAAACTTTTTGGGATGCATTAACTGTCAAACATATTATGTTCACGTCCACCAGCAGAATTACTAAATACCATACATCATGTAAACTACATAATAACCTAGTGTAGGGTATAATGATTGATATCGCAGTACATTATAACTCTGTTGTCCACAATCCAAAAGGTCAAGGGTTAACAAGTGAAACTATATGCTGCACATGTGTCTGTGTGGGTGAATATAGTGTGTAATCAACACACACACACACACACACACACACACACACACAGTTACCATGACCTGTTGGAAACATTCCTGCCGTAGGGTGAGAAAGAAAGCAAAACTACACAGTGTAAAGGTGGAAGAGGGGTTGTGTGGTCGATGTGATAGTGGTGGTGGTGTTGAGAAAGAGGGGGCTGGAGGTGGATACAACCCTGAAATGAGAGTGAAATAATGATCCTGGCATCCCTGAAGTTCAGGTACCCCATAACCTCTGCCTACATGTACTCAGCCTCTGTGTATGTGCTCACAGACTTCGCAACAGCACTGAAAGTGCAGGGGGAAATGGCAATTCCCAGCTGTCAGCCTGACCTGCAGGTTAGCCGCTGTACTTCTGCCTGACCGGCTGTAAAATTAGGAGCAAACAAGGTGCTCTTTAAAAACAAGGGCTAGCATCCAAAGCTGTGTCTCTCTGGGATAAATAATTCATATTAAAAACATCAGTCACAAAAGCACTAAAAATATGCCCAGGGCTCTGAAGACCCAATGATGTGCCAAACTGAGGAAGGCTTGTATAAAATACACATATTGTGAAGGGGGAACACTGAATCCTCTCACACAGTTGTGTTGGTATAAGTAGATCATGAAGCCAAAACCAGTCCTCCTGAAATAATGTATAATATATGAAATACGTGCACATAGTAACGGAGCTGAATGTCCATGTTGTATTTTTTTTTATCATTTGGGATTGGACTCTTGATATATTCTTCACTAAAGCGGGTCACTGAGCTTGGAGTGACTCTATTACTTAATGAGTCACACCGAAATTAGGTTTTTCTTCTTTTCTATGTCAATTTAAACAGATGCCATGGGCTTTGCAGTGCACCCAAGAAAATAAAGCATCTCTTATTTTCCATATGAAGAACATACTCAGAGTAACAGTAGACAGAGGGAAAATGTTGACATCACAACAATCCCACTTTGTGTATAAAAAAGCTGTACTACTTGCCAATGGATGAGGTTTGAATCAGCAAAATGTTCAGAGAACAATTGCAGTAAAGTAATGTGGCTTTGGTAAGTCCAAATATGAATCATGCATAAAGGCAGAAAATACATTTCAACCATTTATTCTGGTTAGAGAACATGAGTTAATATTATACTTTACAAATGCTATATGTTGCTATCAGTGCCCCAGTAAAATAGGTCAATAGATTGTGTGTGCATCTAATCTCTGATCAGATGGTTTTCTCATCCAGGGCTATTAATGTGCTGATCCACTAATTGGGAGAGCTTGCTCTCTTAATGCAATGGCCTTCTAAATGTGTCCGTCCCAGTAATTTAATAATGGCCATTTCATGCTACTCTGACTTTTCAAACAGCTTGCTCGGGGCAGCTACAGGGACTGGTTATTGATTGAAACTCCTAGGCTGCCCGGGCTAGTCTGTGGGTGAGAGAGGCCGATCAGTCTGCTTCCCAGAGTCCAGATGCAACCACCGCCCCCGGCCCCTCCCTCTTCTCCACATGCTCCAACACGAAGCATCGACACACAAAGGCGCAAGTGCATACTCACTCATACATTTGGGGATCCTCTGCACCGAGCTTGTGCACAGATGAGTATATTAAATGGATAAGGAAATAAGAAACTCCAGTGGAAAAGAATGTCATAGGAGTCTGAAATGAAGATGTGGGACCTCTTCAACAGCTCTCTCATTCCCATACCTCGATGTGCAGCTCTGTGTATGGTCACTAGGGCCTGGTGCCTGTGTCTGAGGAGTAATGAGGAGAGGGCCGAGGAGGAGAGATAAGAGGAAGAGTGATGGGGGTCAGGCTGCAACGTCGCTGGCAGCCCTCACGGACCTCACGCACCTCCCTCCTCCCCCTCCGACAGCCTGTCCAGGACACCGTTTGTTTGCACAAGGTGATAAATAATTTGGCCTGAGCTGACGTGGATTAATGTGGCCCTTAGACCCCTTTTCCTTCCTCTGCAATCGGTCACAGAGATGTTGGCCCCTCAAACTGGCTCTCTTAATCGGCAAAATGCATGAAATTCTTATCAGCTTTCAAAACCAGGGACCATGAAGTGACCCCGCTATTACTGAGAGGCTATCATGGAACTTAAGGACGCTTTTATATATTTAGAACAGTGGACATGTTCCCTGAGGCATTTACAAGAATTCCAACAGAGTTTTGTTGCTCCCAGTGTGCACTTTGAAATGTTTTCTTCTCCAATTAGGAACGTTTGGAATACTTTTCAACAGCAGTGGAAATAATTAAAATAAATAAAATAATAACAAATTAGGGAAAAAAAACAATACTCCATTAGAAACCCACAAAGGGAATACTGGTTAATGTGATGAACATAAAGGGCTTCATAGCATGCTGCAATTCATAGTAAAAAATCAAATTGCACATTATGTCCACAGTGTGCAGATGCAACGAGAGTTGGATATGTTCCTGCCCACAACACACATACATGACCATACCACAATGTGAAAGTATGATTAAATGTCAACACCCGTCAACCAATGATGATAGTAACCGGGCCACAGTTGGACTTGTGTCTGGAATGCTAATCACACGCAATAATTAGAAGTACTTGAAATAATTGAACTGTGCACTCCAGACCATAGTTAAATTGTTTTTCATGCAATAAATGTGGTTCATTTTGGCCTCATTTGTAGAAAGTTCTTGCTTACTTTGGGGCAAAAATGACAACTGCTTCACATCATAAAGGCCAACATACTCTTCTTCTGAACACACTATCTTACACTACTCAGCAAATTAAAAGGTGTTTTCTTGTCGTCTCTCCAGTTTTTGTCTTTACTGGGGTGTTTCTTTTCAAACTACGTTATTAGAGGCTCTTTAAAATATCTAAGATGTTTCTTGTTTCAATAATTAAACAGTGTTCAGCTAAGGGCTCTCGTTATAACTCTTACTGTGCATGCCCTATGGCCTTTATCTTTGATCTTTCATGCTACACAGTGTGCTTTTGCATAATTTTAACTATAACGAGAAACACTTGAGCTGCCATATCCTTACTCCCTCTCTAACGCGTTCTCTCAGTCTCGCTCTGGTACATTAAATGTGAGTTTTTCCCAGTTTTTCCCTGTTCAGTTCTAGCAAATGTTAAATACAGTGAGCACATGTATGATGCACAATGATCACTCTGCATGTACATAAATTGTCGTATTTGCGTACTTGAGTGGCTTTAGTGGGATGGTTGTTGAGTACAGTTTGGTCTTGAGTTTAAATGTTTTCGGGACAGCATGTCTGTGTGCTCGTGTTGTGCATATTTGTTTTCTTGGGGGTTCCAGCTCAGACCCTGCAGTGCTCCATCATCCTCAGCCAAAGGTCCCTGCAGGCATGGGTCACAGCTCTCCACACCATGAAACACTCTTCACCACAGAGTCTGGCTACCGCGGCCGCACAGACCATCCCAACCCATATTCTTCTTACACACACACACACACACAGTTTCTTTAGGACAAGGGCTTAAGCTCGAAAACCAGGGGCAAGATACATAGAACTTTGCATTAGGTTCAGTGTGTAAAACAAAACAGAATAGTGCACATATGCACTAGTTGGATTTCCATTCCTATAGGAAGCCACAAACTGACATTGACATGGCCTCAGTCAAGTGTTTGCATATAAATACCTCTGTTCCAACTGTCTTTAGACCTGGAAATGAGAAGACAACAAAGAACAAGTGCAGTTTCATTAAACGTGTGAACATACGGGCAGCGGTGGCTTTTCATAGCACGTATGATGTCTTCAATACATTAACTCATTACACATGCACCTGTAAACCATCATCAAGCTACAAGGGGCTTAACAACGAAGGCTCAAATGAAAAGAACGTAAACACACATAAATAAGACGATCAAGCAATGGAAAACAATAAAAAAGATTATAAACAAAGGATGATAAAATTAGACACACAAAGCCAATTACAGGCACATTTATAATTTTCATTTCTATTAATGTCCTTAATTACCATGCATACATACTGTATGGTCTGAAGTGTGAACATATTCTCACCACACTTGTATAAATGTCATCTAATGTAAATGTCAGTATTTCAAAAAAATATTAATTTATGGGACGTTGCTTGGTTTCAATATGGATATTTGTTGAGAATCTGTATTTTGTCCTTGCAGTAAGTCGTGATTGTACTACCTGTTTTGTTGTTTAACACACAATTAAAATGTATTTTTTCTCTAATATCAGGTGTTGCTTTACAGAATTAGCCACAGTGCCCCATGACATCATTGTTGGCTTCCAGGATTAAGCACACTGTAATTAACATTAAGTAGCCCCCCTGTCTACACCTTTTTTCCTTAACCCCTGCCTCGTTCCGTCTGTGTCTGTATCTCTGTGTCTTTCTTTCTCCATCTCTTTCAATCTCTGTATATTGACTATGAACTGGCTGTAGCTCCGAACAGCAGGCCCACACAGACCAAAGCATCAGCGATGGTGGATTAGTCTGTTGAATTATTCAAAGCCGAATTCCCCATTGAAATGTGTAAAAGGTCCCTTGCTGGGTTTAAAAACAGAGAGTACAGTTGGAGCTGACAACAAAAGGTTCAACTTCAAATAAAAGGCCCCCATCAATTTACCTCATTTGCATTGCAAGTTATTCATTTTAACATTAGACTTTTGTTCTGACTTTGTGGCAACATTTTTAATCATGTTTAAAAAGCAAAGATTTTCCGGGGATCTTCTGTTGTTGACTAGTTTGACACACAAAGCAGTAGAAGTAGAAAAGTCTATTTTTGTTCACGTTTTCCCCCATGTTTCTAATGAGATGCTGATGGTAAAATCTTGTTAAAGTAAATATGCAAGGCCTTGCCATGTTTCATGGGGTGATGTAACACTCAGCCAATATTTCCTAAATAACTGTTCACTGTTCAGCACAACAAAGCAGGCTAAAAATACACTGTCCATAGATTGTTAATGCACTTGAATAGAATGGTTGTGTGCAGAACAGTGAAATGAGGAACAGAGACAAGTTTGGAAGCATGTTACACAGATCTGTTTGACAATTATATAATAGAACATGATTGTAACAATTCCTGATTCCTGAAGTGGAATGTAATAAGGCTTGAAATCAGATCATGCCATGATATATACTGGATCCAAATGATCCCACAATGCAATATAAGAAGTAGTGAACAATCAATGGTCATTAACTCACATATGCTTCTTGCATTGTAGGCACAGATAAAAAATACGTAATGAGTGTGTAATGTCGAGAATTGCATTTGTAATGTCTGGAACCTTCTGTTTTTTTTTAGTTATCACACCATTTAGTCGTATACATATAATTAACTGCATAATGAGTAGTGAACAGTAAATAAGTGAACACTTTTGGACACAGCCTTGTATGAACACCTGTACCCATGTGTTTATAGTGGGCACTGAACACTTGCTTTTGTAGAGTTGGATGCTGCTGAGCGCTTTATCCCCCATTATGAAGGGACAGTGCTGCACCTGTGAACACACATCCCCATAGGAAAACTAAATCCACTAGACCAACAGCACCACACAACTATGTATGAAATACTCTTTACCCCAGAGAGGTGTGTGTGTGTGTGTGTGTGTGTGTGTGTGTGTGTGTGTGCGTACTATAGGGGTTGAGGTAAGGTGGTGTACCTTGATGAGGGAGAAGAGATGGAGGCAGTACTTCAAAACAAAGAGAATGAGCAGTGCTATTTATGTGTATCAATATATGTGGAGTTTCCCCATTGAGCTTTCTTTAAAATACCTGCCCACTGGCCTATACATTTCTCTCTCTCCCTCTCTTTTTGGCATATATCATAGAGAGGGGGGAGACAGATATATAAACACATTTTAGCCTTTCTTCTTGTGCAAGTACATTAAGGGAAACTGAACTTATTTGAGAACACTTCAGGTGCCTCCTGCATACCTTAGAGACCACGGGGCATCATGAAGACAGTGCAATGTGCATAAGACTGCACATCATATTATGCTCTAAGAATGGCAGACATTGCAAATCATTTGTTAGCATGGAAATATGTAAAGCGGGTAAATATGGATTTATGTCGAGGAGCAGCCTCACCATCAAAGCATCACACTCTGATGCCAGTGGTGGAGTTCAATAAGCTGGAGAGATGAAAGCTAATGAAAGGCAAACACACAAAGGGTGTTGGTGGGGCAGGGGAGGAGGTATGGAAGGGTGGAATGAGTGGGTGAGTGAGGGAGGGTGCGAGTGAGCAGGGAAGGAATACAGATGATGTGAGATGTTGTCTGGTGTGGTCCAATCAAACCACAGGATATAACAGTAGTCAATAGGGGGAGATGAAAGGGATCTCGATATTGAGGCTGTGTGGTCTCAGGGAGGACCCTGTGCATGCGTGAGCCTTTGTGTGTTTGTGAATGGGTGCATGTGTGTGTGTGTGTGTGAGAGCATCAACGAGTAAGTGATTGCCAATGTGTTATGTTTTTGTGCCAAGCCTGCCCATGCATTTCTATACTGTCGCTGCACGCTGTCCTGCACATTATAGATGCTTCCTGCAGAGTCCCATGGGTACAGTGTGCTATGTTCCAATCAAGCCGCCTCAGATCATACCTATCTAGTGTACTGCAGTGACTGTATGCCACGACTATGAATGCAAATCGCCCAGACATGAGGGAACACAGTGAAAGAATAGACTCATATGAACAATTTGATTAGCATATTGCCATTACATTTCTGTCGTTATTGAAGAAAGCATGCTGCGTGATTGCACACCTTCTTTAGAGACTTTCATCCTGTCTATTAATGTTACAGAGCAGTATGAGTCACGTGCAGGTGCCGATAAGGATAGGCCTGGGATATATAGTAGAAATATTAACAGTAGCTGTTAAAGTTGTGGTGTTTTTGTGAGTGAATAATGCATGTATTCCAGTCTTGGCTGAGCTAATGGCACACTCATTAGCTGTTTCTGGCTAAGTTTCAGGCTTTGGCCCATAAGCCCTTAAGTGTACATGTCATTGATGAGACAAATCCAGCCTCCAGTACACTGCCGAAAGAGCCCCACACCCTTCAGATGCATACAGACAAAATACACAAATAAATGTCGGCACAAAAGCATTACCACTACAATCTTTTAGGTCGCTTATGCCTCTGCTCTGTGTAGTCTAAAGCCCAGTGAATGAAAATGTAGATCATATTTGGTAACTTTGTAAACCAGCATTTCTCACACACAAACAAGGTCATCTCTACTATAATAAACTGCTGATTGTGTAAAACGTTTTCTGGGCATAGGGGAGTAGGACAACACATGTAGAGAAACAATGGTGGCGTGTTTAATAAAAAAAAAAAATAATTGTTTTAACCCAATGCAAAGATTTCCATTGATTCTCATTCTCCTATCAGGTGCGCTCCTGCTCTATGCTGCATGGCCTATACTTGGGAGAGTGCTAGTGCTGACCTGTGAGGTATGCTGGCAGGGGCCGGGTAATTGCTTTTCACTTGGAGGACTATTTCTAAAGAAAAAATGACCTGGCAAGCATATGTTTGGTTTGGTAAGCTTTGGTTTGACTCAGCTGTGTGGAAATGCTGATACCAAAATGATCTCTAAGGGAAAATATAAAAGTTTCATCAGTGCGTTAGTTAGTTGGTTTGCTTTTCTTTGTGGTGATCTGTTTTCTTTGACGGTGGCTGCAAAATATCAGTCTTCTGAAACTGAACTAGGATTTTTGAGTATATAAGGTATGATCAGGTTGACTTGGTATGCTCAGTTAGCAGTATAAAATTCACAATTGAGTCCCTGTGAGTCATAGCGCTGACGTTCCCTAATTGGGGAGATGAGATCATCTCTGTGTATTAATGTATAACTAATTACCTGACCAGAGGTATTACTGCTACAAGTGTGCAGGTAAGCTATGTTGCCAGGGTCACTGCCTCCGCACAAGTCTTTCTCTCTACTCATTACTACAATAATGAAGTTATGCTTTCCTCTTTGTTCTTCTCTTCTATCTCATGTCCTGCTCGTCTGGAGCTGTGTCAGTGTGCTGCTGTGTAGTTCTGTGAAATGTCTCTGCTTCTAATGGCTTTTAGAATGTACGATTTTGCTGTCATACATGATTCAAGTCATTGTAGTATAGTTTTCTTCCTTATGTCATAAAATAATTACATTAAAAACAATACAAACTGCCCATTACTAATGGCGCACTTTGCATATTTGATGTGAAATATAAAATACTTGCCACTCCCCCCTTTGGGCATAGCAAAGTATTTTACTTATTTTATGAGTGTGGAAGGCGGATGACTCGGTCACATTGTAAAAAGGCAGATCATTGACAACAAGGCTTGTCAAAGACAGCCACATAATTTACAGACAATGACAGGCCTATGACATCATTTACACAGCAGTAACAGTTATTAGACTAAATGTTCATGGCAACACAGATTGCCTATTAACAGAAGAATAGTGTGCTTTATTGTTATGTTGCAGCATGTGTGAGCATTTGTGAGTTTGTTGGCTCAGGGCCAGGGAACCTGTTATTTGGGCTGCATCTCTTTTTCTCCCTCTCTCTCCCTCTCTCTCTCTCTCTCTCTCTCTCTCTCTCCCTCAGCCACCAGGCATTTGAGAACTGGGGTACTTTTACACATAGTTAAACCCTGAACAGTCCAAAACTCAGCCTGCAGGCGCACAGGCTCATACCACCGGATCAGGATAACAGGACTGCCATCTGCTGGTCATTCAGGGAAATGCATTTTGTATACGGGATGAAGTGGGGAGGAGGGGTGATCTTGCTTAACAAAATTTAAAGTCATCATTGCTGACATCTGAGCAGAATGGTGTCAGGGCCTGAAACCTTCCTGTCAATCAGCCAAACACTTTGTTCATCAGATCAGATGTCTGTATCATTTGAATATCACAAGGCTCTTCAGTCTCTTTGCCAAAATCCTCAGAATCTTAAGTAACAAAGTTTTCTCCTCCACAGAATTGACTCAAAGAAATCGCATGTATTTTCATCTACACGTGTCTGTTGTCTTTCTTTAAACATTTTTAAAGTGTCTTCAAGTGTTGATATGTTAAATCTTGTGAGCACCTCTCGGGTGTGCAGTACACTCAAAGAATCCAATCTGGAAGACCAAGCATGCCTGTCCGTTATTTCATTATCACCCCCCCCCCCCCAAAAAAAAGTTTCTACACCATTCCTAAAACAAGAAAGCATTGCACCCAGAGGTACAAAAGCCCCGGGCAGAAGCTAGATGTTCCTCTCAGCTGAATATGCAACACTCCTCCGGCATTGTTAAAAACCACTGGACCAAGAATGAGTCTTTGCCCTCTTCACTACCAAAGAAAACGGCATCTTTGCCTCTTTGCTTTTCCTTATTCGAGACTAACCAAAGAAAGGGTGGTGACTGAGAGGAGGGATAGAGAGAGCAATGGAGAGAGAGAAATGGAATGAGATGAGGGAGGTGGGTGGGGCACGGCTTTCGGACCCTCATTTACCCTGTCAGCCCTCCTAGCAGGGGATAGTGTTCGGGATCTATTGATCACAACTCAGTGGAGCAGTAATCCTACAGACTTGATTGATTCCGACTGTTACCTAGGCCTCACTGCACTGCCCAATCCTCCCTCTATGCCTTCTCTGCCTCTGTACTTCTCCCAATCCTTCGTTCCCTCCCCTCCATCTCTCATAAAGCATTGATATGCATGACGGCCAAGGGGCCCCATGAAGGAGGGATGCAGGGTGATTTGGAGGGATGGGAATTGGGCCATTAAGAGTGTGTACACAGCAACAGGAAATAGCTGGCAAGGTGACGGGTGCCTTGACACAAGACTGGGCCCCGAGGTGCCTATGAGCTGCCTGCCGCCTGATCAGTCTCTCGCTTTTTGTCTCTGCAAAACTGATGAGTCAACGACTTCACACTTGCTCTCTTCTGGCTGGTCAGTGGGAGAGAAGTTTTTGTCATCACAAACTAGGGTAAGAAGGGACTGAATTGTTGATTTTCCTAGAATGAATCTATCTAAACCATTATACTATTTGTAAGGATTTATTTTATGTTTTTAACCCCATTAAACTGTCCTATTAAACTATTGTGCACTTTTCCCCCCCTTCTTCTTTTTTTTTTGACAAATGACCTCCTAGGCATGGTTCATTTATTTATTTATTCATAACACAATAAAACAAACAGCAAGCATACAATACTACCATTTTATATATATTATTGACAACATTACATAAGACAATACAAGAGCATGAGATTGCTGGTGCAGACCATGTACTGTATCCTCAGGAATGAGGACACACTTGATGAATGGGAGGATCGGGTGAATTTAACATCCACATGAATTTCATTTAGTCTGCTTTGCACCTAGATAACAATGCGTCCGTATTGCTCTGTGTTTGCATAATGGTGGCCACAGGGCTGCCGTCATACAGCCCACAAGTGTTTCGGGGACCCCTCTGAAGGTTTCCGGGACCACTTTTCAGGGAGACCTGACAGCTGCAGAGGGAGCTGGCTCAATCCTGCTATTCTCCCTGGCAGTGGCCCCTGCCAGAATTGAGGCTGGCTCGTCTGAGCGCTGCCACACACTACAGAGAGGTCACCAGCAATGCAAACTCATCCTCGCAACCCAACATTTACAAAAACACAGACAAACATGAACACACGCAACATACGGAACACAAAATGGCAGAAACTATACCTTCAGTGGTTATGACAGGAATCATGTTTTTTGTATTAGTACAAAAAACATCAAAGTGAACAGGCTGAACGAATCCATTTTATAAAAGGAGAGCACTTTAAGATTGAGACATTACATGCTGACCTTGTCATAAGATGTTCCAAAAGTATGATTGAATCTGGGTTTAGCTAATGTTCAGTGTAATTAAAATGTACAGTCTGAAAAGTGGGTGTGCTTATGAAAGCAGCTTTAGAGAGCTAGAATTTAACCTAAAATGGCTTAATCATTCCATAGATATAATTCATATGGTTGAGTTGATGGTCCCATATGCTATAATGTTCCATTTTTGTGACATGATTTCTGGATGTAATGACATTCAATTAAAAAGCCATATGCAATGACATTCTTGAATCATTAAGGTCTTTTTGACATTTGAGCACCCTTTTTCCTTACCCTCTTATCAGCAATGTCTTTTTATTCAAGTCTTACCACTTTTTTTCTCAATGAGTCAGTTGGATCACAGAGCCTGAGTCATTCTGGATCATAGAGGCAGATCCTGTGATGTTTATGTTTACAGATAGTGGTGTAATAATTTACTCCTCTGGTACTACACAGGGGTCTATCCCCATCTAAAGAAACGATACTGCCAAGTTTTCTTCTAACCCTAAGTTGTTTCCAACCCTTTACTCTCCCCCTGACAGACAGCTCCCTCCACAGACTCATGCTCAGGTTGGTTCTGAGACCTGATATTGAAGCAGAATATTGACAGCTGGGCTGAGTTACTAAATCCTGAAAATCTGTCTTATTTTTTCCTGCTTCTTCCTTCTTCTATATATGCCCCTGTACTGTTTCCTCTAGGCAGCTCTCTTTCTTCCTCAATCCCACTGTTCTTACTCTCCTTGCAAAGATTCAGTTTTGCTCTCCCCCTCTTCCAGCCCTCTCCTAGGTTGTGGTATTAGGGGAATTCCTGAGGGGGATTTCCCTTGCTTTAGACTATCAGTATGGCCCTTAAAACTGTCTACTGCTAAAGATACCAGTGCAGGGTATACAGGCTAACACATGTTACACAGTAACTTTATAGTAAATACACCGGTTCAAACAGGTTTCTGGTGATCTGACTACACTCTTTAAGTACAGTATGAGACGTACTTGCACTACTAGATATTCAACATATTTCTTTAGGCTTCTTTTCTCAGCATGCAACATGCCTGATGCTCTCACACTTCCAAGTGAAAACACACATAGAAAATGACACCCCTCATTTGGTGCCTGCCATAAATAAAACAGAAATATCTCTTTATCTCTTTATGCAGTGTGGTACATTCAGTGTTCAGAAAAGCAAATCAGTAAAAGCTGTAGTGAAAGCTTTAAAGATTTAATCACTCTTGTGTTATGTGACTTGACCAAAGAAAGAAACAACGCAGACATTTACTTACATATAACTGTCACAGATTGTTGTTTTTACAGCAGTAATAGTCGACTAAGAATAAACAGCTAAATTAGATGGATTGAATGGCAAAAATAGCAAAAAATAAATATTGTGGTGACGTCACTATGTGACTTCATAATGTGAAGCTACTCCATACACGTAGGTGAACAAATATCTATAGTTTAAATATATATTCAAATCTTCCTCAGAGAATCATAATTTAAAATTTAGAAAAAGAACTATAGTATCAGACAGAAAAACACAAAAGAATTAAAATACAACATTGTGAAGTTATTAACTCAATCCTAAGAACCAAGCCATAGTATTAATAAGATCAGTCAAAACATTGTACTTTTCAGTTCACTACAACATTTACTGAGGTTGTTATGAATTATGTCAATTATATAAATCAGCTATGCAGCTTCTTTTCAAAGCAATTAATATTTAAGAATTAATGCAGAGTGCCCTGCATTTTAAAGCTTTTCTCCAATCATTCCAAATTCCTCTGTCTCTTTGCAACCTGTCCATATGGAAGAACACAAAGCTGCATGGCATAAAACTGTACTACTGCAGTTTGGAAACTGTCCAGATCTGGTCCACCGTGACTAGAACCAGCAGAAGCAGAGAAACAAGGTTTTATTTCTCCTGTGTGCCAATTTCTTCACAGTCAATGGAACTACTGTGCTTGGATCAAATAGCATGAAGAATGGAAACTCTGCATGTTCTTGTTGCATATACCCTCAAATTCTGAAATAACTGACGCTTTATCCTCATCAACAAAATTCACCTTGCCACACTCAATCAGCAACTGATTTATCATACTGCTGCATCACACATCACTTTGTAACCCAAACTTTGGAAACCTTTCATTATTCATCATTTTACCACCACTCTTAAAACAATTCTGTATCAAGGAACTGAGGGAGAGTTCTGTAAATATTTACTTCAACGCTGACTCTAGGAATAAAGGGGTATACAAGTATTTTTCTTGTTTCATTTATGTCTGGTGTTTACAGAGTGAAGCTTAAAATCTCCCCTCAGGAAGCACATTTCGACTTTTCAAACAACACCTGCTGTAAAAACAAGAATCCACAGACTTTGGCTGATAAGGGGATCTAGTGTCACCATTGTCAGCTATGTACAAAGCTTGATTGTTAGTCTATTACCAAAGTATTTGCAAATGAATGAAGACACTGAAAGAAAAGACAGTAGAATGATACAGAGCCCTAAGGCAGCTGATTTATATTGCTGACAGCTGATGGTCAATCGCTGGTAAATGTGCTAACGAGGTGATAGAATTTTCTTCAAAAGCAAAATAGCACTTCAGTGTCTACCCAGTACAATAGCTGACTCCTCTCTTTCCTTAACAAAACACTCCACAGATGGATAAGGAACAGTTTCGCAATTACTGACGACCAGGTGTGGAAGATTTGCATTGGCCTTCATAACAATGTCTTCCACAGATGTAGGCTCTCTTAAGTGTGGATGTATTGGAGGTTAGCATCCGCGCCATTTGCATGGGGTTAATCTCAAATAGTTGAGACAGTTGAAAGAAGAGAACTCAACTCCCCTGTGGCCCGGAAAACAAGGTTTGATATGCAAATAACATCCCCTTAGCCCCATAAATTCAAAATGTTTCTCCTAAGAAAGGCAATTGTTACTGTTGCTGGAGCATGTAAAAATATATTTATATAAAAAAAGATAGTAAATGAGGGTGGGATGAATCTTGCTGGTGTGGTAATTTTTTAAAGGCTGCACAAGGAAAAAAGAAGTAAGGATTCCTCAGTTCAGTAGTCTCTCTCTTTTTCTAAACAACAAGCCGAGCATTGTGGTTTTTTAATGCTGTCTCAGTGGACTTAATACTTGTTATTTTCTACCTCTCCTTTCTACCCCGCTCTCTTCTTCCACCTCATATTCCCAATGTGCTGTCTGTGCTCTTGCATCTGTAATCACAACATTACCTCATTGGGGGCTGCCCTTGTAGCCTGTGTTTGTGTAGGTGTGTGTGTAGGTGCACGTGCGTGGTGGTGTGTGTGTGTGTGTGTGTGTGTGTGCATTTTGAGGTTCTGCTGGGGGCTGTGAGGGGGCTTAGCAGCACATTGGGTTTCAATGGGAGCCCACACCACTGCTCTGCCAGTTCTTATCTCCTCCCATGCAGGAGAGCAGTGGCATCAAGCCGGTGGCTTATTAGAGAGGCAGGGAACGTATCCCAAACCCACCCCCACCCCCTGCACACACACATACTCACAAAGAGACACACAGCGGTGTGTGGACCTATGTTTCTATCTGGGCCTGTGGCAGGGCCCATGAGGAGAAAGTATGTCTAGGCACACAGTGAGTGTTTATCGCTTTTTCTTTTGTGTTGATGATGCAAAAATAAATTGCGATTTGGAGAATGAACAGCAGCAGGAAAAGAAGCCCCACCACTTTATGTCAGCAATGGAAGCACTCTGTTCTGCTTTAGGGCTGTACTTATAGTAATCAAGCAGAGGGAAAGAGAGCGGGAGCAAGCGAGCAAGAGTAATAAGAAATACATTGTTTTTATATTGTTTTCTCTGACAGACGAGATGGCATTAGCTGTGATTTTGCAGTTATTGCCGCTGCTGTGGGGTGAGGTGAAGTATTATTTGGGAGGTAAATGAGTGGAATCTGGACATTACAGTTGTTACTCTCTTCTGCTGTTGGTAATGCCTTCATTACCAACAGCTGTACCTCAGCCATTATGCCTTGGCAGAAGAATAGTAATCACAGAATGTGTTCAGGGCCTTTGATGTTGTTTTTGAAAGGACCTGCTGGCCTTTCAAACATCTACCATTTACCTGCAATCAGACTCAATCTTACTTGATCTATTTCTGCTCCCCTCTTCACCAATTTCTTAGACTTTTTTGTCCAAAACTGTACAGCAGCAACAGGAGATGAATCTATTCAATTTCATTACTGACCACAGTGGGCTGAAGCCACTTTATTTGTGAAACTGTGTGTATTTGAAAGGCAAAGTATAAATATAATATAATATGGATAAATGTGGGATCTTGAAATGTGTGTATTAATCTTTACATCTGACTTGCTGTGAATAGTGTTGCCTTTCGTGTGTGTGTATGTGTGTATGCACATGCAAGTGTGGGAGGATAGTCCTTTTTACAGGGAAAAATGGAAGAACCCTCAAGAAGAGCATGCACAGCTTGATAGATTTTAGGGCACAGAAACAAAAACAGCAGAGAGTTAAAGAAATGCAGTCGATTTAAAAATGTTGCCATTTGTTAGTTGTATTACAAGTTAAACTTTGACTATATGTACTAACGTTAATAGATTCATTCAGACTGAGACTGACTCGCCGGAAGTAAAGGTATAAGGCTTGAACTATGGAAGAATAAGTACCAATTGAAAGTTAAAGCACAAAGATAAGTTTTCATCTTAGATCTAAAGGCCTCGACAGAATCAGACTGTCTGATTTCAGCAGGAAGATTATTCCAGAGAAAAGTGGAACGATAGAAAAAGGCCTTGCAGCCAGCTGACTTCTTTTTAACTCTGGGGACACATAAGCCCAGTATTCTGAGAGTGGAGAGTAAGCGATGGGACATAAGGTTTAATGAGATCAAAGAGATAAGAAGAGATGAGCCCATTTATAATTGTAAAAAGTCACCATAAGCACTGATCTGACATGGATAGGGAGCCAATGAAGTGAAGCTAAAGTTGGTGAAGTATGGTCAAATTTTCTGGTTTTAGTTGAGATCCTAGCTGCAACATTCTGAACCATTTGAAGACTTTTAGTAGTAGTCCAGACAGCAAAATGTTAAAGTAATCCAATCTAGGTCAAACAAAGACGTGAATTAGGACCTCTGTGTCAGTACAGAAAATATCTAATTTGAGCTATGTTGCATAAGCGGAAAAGGGCGATCTTGGTGATTTCTTGCAGTTTTATCAGAATTTAGGAGCAGGTAATTAGGTGACATCCAGGATTTCAAAGAAAATAAAAACACCTCTAGATTTCTAATTTGAGCATCATCATCTGCCTTTACCTGCACATACAGCTGAATATCAACAGGGTAGCAGTGGAAATTTATTCCAAAACTGCCTATAGATAATATTATGCATTTGCGTGCAGTGCTTCAATGTTGGAGAATGTCATTGATTTATAAGCACGATGAAAGGTCAGTTCACCTTATTAAACAACACATAGGTGTACTGCTGCATAGTATTGGATAACCATTAGAAGCCAATCTGTCCATTCCCTCTGTGACTGGTCTTGGCTAAATAACTGCATATAAATGAGCTTTAAATGAGTTTGTTGTAGAAAACATACACCAGCATCATCTTAAAAAAGTACCTAAATTATAGTTTATTTTAGTAGTTAGACCTTTCATATTATTCTTTTTCTTCTTTTGTCCTCTACATGCAAGTGTATTTCCTAGAATTGATTTAACAGCCTCCTGTCTTAATGGCTCAAACCCAATACTGGATTTTGAAAAGTGCGATTGTACTCATGGAGACACAGTTTATCCACAGAGTTGCTTTCAGAGACGTCTCCCATGTCCACTTATTAACCTCATTACGATAAGGCAGCCAGTGAAAAGTGGAGAAAAGGGGCCTCTGAAACTGGCTGTCTGTGAGAATGGATTCAGCATTTGTCCAATCATCTGTCTGATGCAGGCTTACACACAACTCACTTCACTATCCATCTACCAATCCATCCATTTCTCACTCTTACCATGTCTTTCTCAGTTATTTTGTCTGATTACGCTTTGTTTAAACTAAAGCCCTGCAGGCTGATTGCACATGCATTCTGGCTTCAAGAGAGCACCATCTCCTCATCATTGGCTTTGTTGTCTTTAGGCATTAGCATGTGTGTGGAATGTTCCGGGACCCACTTCTAATCGAGTGAATGGAGACGGACCCCACAGAGCTCAGATGTGAGTGTTGAGGATAGCTTGTGTGGGTGGGACTGTATGAGAGACCAGATACCGTAAGCGTGCACAGTGTGTCTACAGGATGTGTGTGGGAGTGTTTCTCTATATCTTAGCAGCAGGTGTTTTGTATGGTTAAACATGCATATATGTTTGTATTTTCATATATACACTTTGGTTGTGCATCTGTCTCTTAACATAACACACACACACACACTATCTGTATGTTAAAGCTTGTTGTAAAACAGATGCAAAGATGCTAGACTTGAATGGATGAACGACAGACGGACAGATCAATATAAATAAAAACCATCTGGGCCTGCAGTTGCTTCTGCCCTTCAGTCTTCAGAAAGCTTCAGAACACTGCTTGTGCCAGTCGCTGCTGGGGTGTGGCCTGGACCGAGAGATGGCACCGAGTGGATGAAGAAATGGGGGATTCAGGCCCCAGCCTAGAGCTGCTCTGGAAGGGGAGTAGAAGATGAAGCACCAGCAGGCCCTGGAGGTGATCCAACAGGCACTCTCATCCTCTCAACTGTTGCAAAAGGATTGGTGGTTAGTGGGATAATCCACCGGCGTGGACGCTTCAGATAGCTGCCTCCACATATGAGGAAAGAAGAGAAAAGAATAGTATACCCGACTAGCACAATGAAAGTCTTAGGCAGCGACGGTACAGTTGCTTAACGGAAAGCCTAAACTCTGCCAAATCATGTAAACAATTAAAGCACAAGGACTGGTTTTGAATATTTTAAGTGTGGGTGTTATTTTTGATTGACTGGTTCATGCAGCCTTCCAAACTGTCATTAAATGCACCTATAACCTACATTTCATTTAAATGGTTTCTACCATAACACAAAGACCTATATTCCTTTTAAGTCACAAACCACCAGCATACCTTTCTAACTGCTTAGTTCTGAAAAGAAATTGTCATGCTGTCATCCTGAAAAGTAATGAATATAGGTTTACAGTGCTTCTGTTAGCATGTGGGTAGGGTGACTGGATTATCCACAATGCTGGCTAAATGAAGGCCATTTATTCATCTTAATCTTTTCACCTGTTCACAACCCTGCTTGTAAAAATATTGCCAAAAGAGCTCAGTGACGCAGTATTGAACAAACCTGTTGAATGCATTTCTTATCTTAAACATCTTTCTTGTGCATCTTTTAAATGCATGTTTGCCTGCTTCCTCCTCACTGCCTTTATTGGAGCATTGGTGTTTGTTGGCACATTACTACCATCAACTGTCGGTCAGCAGAATAGCATGAAACCAACAGCTGGAAGTAAATTGCACTGGTTGAATGCTTGTGGTAATGCATGTGCCTCCTTGTGTGTTTGCACGATACAATATAATGGGGACCCACTGGTAAAAACACTGCTCCATAGCACAACTAGTGGTCAACAATCCACATGACACCTTTGATGGACAGATTAGGCTGGTTTTGAGTTTGTTTTGGAGTTCGTCTCGACCCCTATTGGTCAAACAAAGTGTATTGCAGCTTTAATAAACAATGTTAATTGAAAACCTTGCATCCACCTTTATAAACGTGTTGTCCTTGCTCACGTTTTAATCGTTTTAATCTCTCTATTTATCCCTATCCATGGTCACAAGGTTCGTTTAATGCCATTTTTATTCAAGGGCACCACTAGATAATGTTCTACACCCGGTAGGCAGCAGATGGGAAAGATCCAGGATGGCACCACGCCCGTTTCCACAGGGTCATCCCGACCATTACACCACCAACATCAGGTGACTGCTGATGGGAAATCTCCACCAAGAAATGAGCCAAGACACCGCAGAGTGTGCCAGCTCACTGGAATTGGCAGCAAAGGTGTTTAGAAAACTTGAGATAACAGAGAGCTTTGACAAAACAGAAACACGGAATAGATGTTTTAAAAAATCATTGCTTAAATGTCAGGTTTAAGAAGTAGAGACAACTTCTTAAGAAACAATTATGACCTGCATAATTCTGACAGGGCACATCTTCATCAGTCTACTGCCTTGCATAAACATAAAAATTCCAACCCTGATTCATGGTTTTACATTTAAATTACCACATGTGTTTCCAGGTTATAGCGTTTGAAGTTGATCTTTGGCAGTAAAGACCTTTCTCATAGCAGACATTTGGACTTGTCCTATACCAGGAGGAAAACAGGTGTAACTAATAACATTACAAAGAATGGCTCCATTCCATTTCGGTGTTAAAGTCAGCATAGCAAGACCCTGGCACAAGCACACCTACAGTTCATGTGATGCTGTCATCGTTAAGGTTATAAGTTACACCTGTGTTTAAAAAGTTAAATGTAATACATTGGGTGATGTATTACAACACTGAAAGTAATTATAAAAGGGTATTACCCCATTCAAATTGTGAAAACATGACCCTATTACCACACATTTTCATATAATATTTACCCACCATAAAACTATCTTTTCAGTAATTGTAGAGAATTATAAAATATAGCCCTCTAACCTGATTAGTGTGTGCAGATAAGATTAGCCATAACTCCATCATTATTGTTTTATTCTGCCCTATTACATTATTAACTCAAGATTTCTGTATTCACCATGCCTGTTTTTAAAAGTGTGCTTTTGCACATGACCTAGCACCTTGTGAATACTCCATTTAAACACATATTATTAATTTTAGAAACAGTGGTGACCCACCGTGTGTATCTTTCTGCTGTACATTTTGGTTTTCTAAAAAACTGCAGAGGACAGCTCAGTGTTTTCAGTGGTAGCTAAGGCCCTGATCAGGTTGCAGATATTTAGTTAAGTAAGTCGGGCAACATCTTAAGAACGAGGCTTTCTTTTGAACCGATGGCTTAGTAACTGTTGACAATGGCACGTTATATTGCTTTCATACGTCATTTACAGCTCAGTTGCACATGTTTCCACAAAATATGTATGTCCTAAATAGATATGCCAATTATCCTAATGGAAGTCAGGAAGCATGACCGCTTCAATTAGCAGGCCTGTTCCTGTTTCATTTTTCCTGCAACACCTCACGGAGTTTGGTGATGAAACACAATGTATTGTGGCGGTTAAATGTTGCCCATTCTGCAGCTGGAAAATGAATGTTGCTTTTGCATCAAACTGATCTGACACTACAACGGGATGATGTTACAGAGACAACCCATCCACTCCTGAGGCATCAAATCACAACCCAGTCTGTTTGCAAATGCATGGTTTGTCTGTGTATCCAACATGTTGGTGCTGGTGTAATTGGAATGAACACCATGTGAATTGAAACACCACATCCACCAGGGCTCTGCCTCAGTAAAAGTGGTCACAGTCTGGTGACTCTAGTGCATCAAAGTTTCTGCTGTGCATGATCGTGTGCTTGAATGACACAGTATGTGTTCACATCAGATGAACACACAAAAACATGTACGCAAGGACCCACAATCACACACACTAATAAGCACATATATGGCTTTTCTACACATTTCTTTATTAGCAGTCAAATTTAACACCACAACAGAGAACATGGTTGCACTTTACAAATGTAGCCATAAATGAGAATGTACATAGATTTTCAGCAGCAGGTTTGCTCAAGTGCCTACGCATATTCTCCACTAGTAATTTTCTTCCCTCCAACATGCACCAGATTTTCTCTTGCACTCTTCCTCTTCCTCTACCTCTCAATCTCCTTGTTCTGGTAGCTAATTTACGGTCTTGTTAGTACGGAGGCCCCTGCACTTCAAACCATTTCACTTAGGGCAACCAAAACATATTTTTCATTTTTTTCTTCAACTCTGGATATGTAGCAATTATGGACAGGAAGAGCTCCCAGTTTTTCCACATTATGAGCTGTGCTAAACTGAAATCAGCCAGTCCGTTGCTCTTTGCTTTATTTTGAAGTCTGTGTTTTTGTGAGGAAACTAGATTTGCCTCCCTGCCCATTTCCATTCTCCTCTTTCTGTGAGTCGACCGGCTATTATGACTGTCAGTCATTTTCAAACATAAAGGGGCTCATTTGAAAAGGCTCAATGCAAATCTCATATCTTACATGAAACAGTCTTGATTTATTTTCCCTGAGCTTTTCTTCCTAAGTCTTCAAACAAGCTCCCAATGCACTCCCCGCACTCCCTCAACACACACACCCTCACCCCCCCTGGCTGGAATCACGCCTTTCAACATGCAGTCAAAGGAATGGGGAAGTGCTCGGTGGATGGTTGCCACGATCCTCCAGCACCTAACCCCCCCCACCCACATCTTCCTTTTCCTCTAGTCGATATCTGCCCACAGCAGGTGCCGCGCCGAGCCCAAAGATAGCAGTGATATTGAAAGAGAAGTATTTGGGAACTTCATTTATACTCTGCTCACATAACTGTCATTCGTCTTATTCTGGGCTGCTGGATGACACACCTTATTATCAGCAGCTGTTGTGTCTGTGTTTGTGGATGCCTATTTCTCTTTTCCGTTGTTGCCTGAAAGATCAAAATGTATTACTCTGGTAACACTCAGAGTGAATAAACAGATCCCGTCTTTAAATGTGTCTGTCCAGCCGATATGTAGGATGCATCTCTATGTCTCACGTCCAGTTCTTTCACCTTTATTTGTAATCCTTTCCACCCACTGGCACAGAATAGCCCCCTCAGTCATATGACTATGTGCTGGGTCGATGACATGTGCTAACACGCTGTCTGAAACTGCCATCACAAGGAAGTTGGGATGCTTTGCCTCCTGCAGGATGGCAGCGGAGGACACACACTGCATCAGTGCCAGACTTGGGAGTGGGAGCCACCAATGAGGCAGCTGTGACCTTGCAAACAGAAGCTCAGAGTCTGAGCCAAAACCTCACCCTCCTTCCCCATGGTGAGGGTCCAGTGTGCCAGCAACGCCAGGTGCCCCTCCAGAAGTGTTTGTGGAGGCCAGGATGGAGCTGTGGGCTGCCATCTTGGGCCTGTTTTACATTAGAATTGAGAGCACAGAAAAGACAATATTGACTGATTTTCTTGTTGGTAGTTCAGTGATTTGCAGATTTTCTGTAGACGTCTGTTGACTCAACAGTCTTGCTGGCAAAATATGTTTGGCTCAACTAATAAAGTGTGCATATATAAGTCATTCTGTTTTGATATTCAAATGTCAAAAACAGATCATTTGTTTCTTGTTAAACATTTTTGCTGTATGTTCACCCTCCATCTATTCAGTTTTGGGCCCCTTACCCAAAGTAAGGGTTCTGGTTTTGTTGACTCCAACTTTTACAAACTTTAAACCAAAATACCAAGTCAATAACTTTCCATCATTATACAACTGAAATTCAGAACGTTTTTCACAAGCCACATGGGCATTGTCTTCAAGCCAATTCTTCAGTGGCAGGATGATACTTATTTGGAGCTTACATCCCACAGCTTCAGCCTTGAGATCTCCATAATCACCAAACCTCCCACTGTGAAAAGATTATCAAAGAACGCATGTAGCAAGTCATCTCTCACCACAGAGTCCTTGAGGCTAAGAGGGAAAACATGCATACATCAAGTAAAACATTGCTGAACATAATTAGCTACCTTATCCCAGTGGTCACTGGAACCTTAAAATCAATAATAACATTAATAAAACAACAGAGAACACACAGCACCAGTGCCTCATGGCACACACAATTGTGTGATTGTTTATTTGATTCTAGCATCTTCTCTTGAATTATAAATCAAGTGATTGTTGCTGTAAATGAAAGCTGCAGATATTGTTAAAAGGGCTCCACAGCTGCTCTATTTGAGGAGATTTTCCTCAGACATGGTGGCAAACTTGGTCCCCAAGCTGCAATGTGGTTTCAGAGGTAATGCTGCACAGACTACCGCCCAATAAAATCTGGTTTCAGAAAACTTTGGAATGTCGAATTCATAACTACTCACATGTTTATCACATGATTTATGCAGCATGGTCGGCTTCTCTGTTTCTAACTTTTCTAGCTTGTCAGCATCGCTCCTTTTGCATAATGTTACAATTAGCTTTGGTTAAATGCTGTGCGAGAGAATGTGAAAGAGTAACTGAGGAGACATGTAAAGGTTGATAAATACACTAAGTGATCTTGAGGTCTTTTCGCTCTGTTTTCAATTTCCTTTTTTCACATTCTCCCACATGAAATGGAATAACCTTCGTTGCTTATATAACCTTCTGCATTTTATTACCATATTAACGTCCTTAACAGCATGAAGCTAATTTGTGAGCTATGGATGTCTTTGGAGAAGGTCACAGTAATGAAGTGTACACCAAGAACATGATTTCAGCTTTACTTATTAAACATTTGCTAATTGTTTATATTTGCGTGATTAGAAATTTTAATAAGAAAAGAAAGCTTTGGACATAACGTGCGATACCTGTAGCTGTCGTCTCTTCTTACCTTTGACCATCCCACCCCTCTTTCCACCACTGGTGTTTTTAATTATCTCGTATGACACAAGATACTTTGGCAATTTCACCTTGTTATATTTAAGACATGGTTGGATGGTCGAGCCATGTTTTTTCTGGGCGGTACTCTGCTAATCGTCTTTCTAACGGCCTGAACAGGAGACGCCTATGGACGTCTAAGAAAACCAACACAATCTTATTTTTCAGTTGGATCTTCTTCATGGATTTAGAGTATATTCGTTTGTCTAAAGAAATCAGTTCAATTGGAGTCATTTGAGAAACATCATACCATCCAATAAGTTCTACAGGACAAGTCTAAATATCCTAAGAAATACCTAACTAGTGTGTGGCTCTCTGTTTTCTCAGTTCAGCCCTGCAACACATCCTACCTTGGTGGTGTTGAATCAACTTTATGGTCATTTTGAAGACTATTTGTGGTGCTGTTGAAATTGTATTGTGTTAGAGGTGTTTATAGTATTTAGTCTACCCTCATTAATACAAATGGTGTCGACAAAATGCAAACATACCTCTCAGAATAATGCAATACAATTTAACAGCACCACAAACAGTCTCCAATTAAGTGTAATATAGCATTATTTCCTAAAGTTGTATGGGTCACAGCAGACATCTAGATTCAGGGGGGGTACACTGCTGTTATAAGATGCTCTAAAATCCCTTCAATAAAAAATAGCTTTTCTTTCTTTAAATGCTAATATATTCCCTGTAAGATTTACAGAAGCAATACAGTGTAATCAGCAATCAGCTGTTATATTAACAAAATAAGATCACACAAGTTAACAGGCGTAAAAATGTCAGTGCACATAGAGATGATGCAATCAGATGTCAATGAATTTTAACAAGAGGCAGGAAATGCAGACTAATTACTAATGCAGACTAATTAAAGAAAAGCATCAAATTCTTTCAAAAAGATAAATAATAGAGAGACAGACCATGTCACAAAGTGAGACGAGAGCACAGAGTGTGCGTGAAGGAGTCAGAGGGCACAAGAAAGAGTCCTTAAAGTGAGTGTTTCATTTTAAATTAAATACATCTTCAAAAGGAAACCCCACAATGTCTTGGTGAAGCCACCTGCACACAGAGGGCAGGCTGCCACTGTTTCAATGGGCGCTGCATGCACACCCCAGCGGGCTTCCAGATAGCGGCTAAAGAGCTTATTTCCCAAATCTCTTTATCCTTTCTAGAACTGTGAGACGTTGACAGAAAGTCAGTTAACTCTAGCCAGTGGCAGCTGCATGGGTTTTGCATAATTAATTATTTATACGGAGCCAGACATAGTAATTACCATCCAGATGAATATGATATTCTAATCAGGCAGGCTTTAATTTTAATTGCCCTCCAGCATCTAACTGTCAGTGCTGGCCTGGCTTGATAAAGTGGAGAGTCTCTAAACACCATTAGACATCTGCTCTGAGAGCGTTGCCTCCACTACCCACTAGCCCCACCATCCGCCATAAAAATCAATACAGGACCAGGGTGTGTGCGTGCGTGTGATCTTGCTCATTTTTCTATAGAAAGCCATTTTTCGTCAATGACAAAACCAGAACAGGGCTTCAAGCTATAGAGCCCCCTCCCAGATAATTGATGAGGCCTCTGGGATTGTGTTTCTTTTCTTTCTCTTTAAAGAATTTGGCGTCCCATCTCCATATATTGTACGGAAGAGCTTATCATCCTTCTTTTTTGTCCTATTCCAAATAGACTGTTTTCTGACCGGTGCACTAGAAAGATATTTGTTTTCAGGCAAATCAATCCTTGCATATGTCAGCAGCATAGACAGTAAAATTCGGATTTAGAGTGACGATTAGTTTGACTATTAAAATTAAGGTTTTGCTGTGGTGAAACAAAATAAACAATCCTTTATTTTAATGGTCGATGCTTGTTTGATTAAGATTTGTTGATTGTGTGACAGTTATATGATGATTTATACTTGGGGCTCACCAGTTTCTCAGATTTGGGAATTTCACGTCTACTGATGCCCAGCTTTCTGAGACCCCTTGACAGATCTCAGTACAGCAGGCACCATAATCCCAACAGCTGTTACCATGGCGAGGTTTTTTTTCTGTACAGCTTCCAATCACAATCCCAATAGAAAAATATTATCACACATTTCACAGAGGTCTTACAGTTAGAGCTGGGGCCAGCTGTAGGGATTGAATTGCATACTCTAATTGTATATGCTTACGGAATGCGACAACATTTAATATGATTATATGTTACTATTAAAAGGAATCTTTTGCTGTATATCAATGACTAACAGCACATACTTCTCTTTACCTGGTGACGTAAATACACCATCATTAAAAATGAGGGTCTTAACACAGCATGATGTGCTTATGTCTGCCAGGTGGCTTTTTTTATCAATTATAGTAAACAAACCATTTGCAAACAGATATGTACAATATATGGAAAATATATGAACAGCTGATTGGAGAAATTGCACCAGTTTGGAATTTGATTTTCTTATACACTGCACGCTATGCTGCTCTCTGCGCGTACCTTGTGTTGAGTTAAGCTTGCACCTGCAGTGTTACATGGAGCTGAACTGTGTGGATATGAAAACACTTAAACTTCCTTGACACAATCTGGAAAGGCAAGGAAACATATGGAATCCACAGTTATTATGGCTCTGCACCTCAAGTGAGAAGATGGATGGCTTCACAGATGTGCCTGACAGACTGATAAACTCAGTGGCCTCAGCCAGTTTGATACATTTCCCAAAGCACTGAATGAAAATGAGAGATGTTAACTTATGTTACGTGCAATGACTTATTTTATCCCCTTTGTATGTTATTTTATTTAAACTTTTTCAGCATAACTGTTCATCGTTTTCAGCTTACTGGCTGCCATCAGCAAAAAGAAAATGAAACACTAATTGACAGCACTTGCAAGAATATTTGAGTCCTTTAAAAACCCTTGGTTCTCACCTAAACCTCCCATTGTTTTTCATCATCATTGTGCATTCACAGAGTGGAGCAACATTCCTCTATGCAGCTTGGCTCAAGGTTTTTTGATCTCCACACATTGCGGCTGAGGTGAGGGGAAGTAAGGTCCTCAGATGTCTATGTCTCCTCATGCCCAAAGTTTGAATTTCATTAAAGACCCTCTCTGCTCCCCCGGCTACCAGGAACAAAGCCTGAGCCGGACTCAATGGTAATCCTGCCTGCGAGGCGCTGGTGTCAAAGGTCACTCGTCGCCAGCAGATGAATCCTGTGGTTGGGGTGGCAGAGGCTATGATGGAGAGGAGAAGAAGACAGAGGAGCTCTTTTTCTCAGGTTATCCAGGGAGAATCTAATGAGGAGGATTGGAGGAGAGAGAAGCCACGCTGCTGCTTGTGTGGAGGCAAGAGGCTAGCTGCGGGAAAACTTCAATACAGAAAGCAACAGAGAGGAGGATGAGGTAGAGAGGGAGAAAACTCTAATGTGTAACATGAAAAAAAAGGGAAAGTGAGACAAAAAGCACAATCAGAGGTTGCATTCTGTGGTGTTGCGTGAGAGCCACTTAGTGCCTGAGGACAAGCCCAAGGCTAATAAAGCTGAAAGTTGGTAGACGCTCTGACCTTGCTTTGGAAAGAAAAGCCCTAATAAGGACAGAGTCTAAAGAGAGAAAAAAACTTTACTGTTTCTCTCCAGAGCAAACACTCTCTCCATCCCTTTTTCATACACTCTTCTTTCATTATAGCACAGAGAGGAAGAGGAACCTATAGGCACCCTAATGAAGGGGACTGTTAGATCGGATACATTAAAAGGAGGGATTAGACAGTGTCTGACATGGAAACTGACTTTGAACATGTTCGCAGTGGATGATTAGTAATAGACTGTGAAATTTCTAACTCAATTATAAGAGGCTTTCATAGTAATAGGATTTCAGAATGTGAGAGCATCAGTAATTTTAGTTTCATCTTTCAAACACTACTTGGGAGCATGTTACACTTAGTTATATGGTAAAAGAATAATTTAAACGTGTAATGTTTAAGTGGTTTCACGACTTTTACTCTGAGTTTAACACTGATATCTCATTTTAAACAGTTTTTAGACACTTTTAGATCCACCAACGCCTTATGATGTTTAGTTTGGTGTGACTGGTTTCACGATCAGATGTAGAACTAGCATGTTTGGATTAACTACTATTTCTTTCCATCTTCTTTACCTTGATATTACATTTGTTATTTGCTAAATATATGGGCAGTGACTACAAGGGTTTGTATGCACAACTGGAGTCAATGGAGTTAATCCCAAATCACAATTTCCTCCTATTTCATTAAATGAATAATTATCTCTCTATACATCCATTGACTGAAAGGAGGGGGGAAGAAAAAGGCCAAAAAAAGAGAATTTAATCCACATGTGGGAGTCTTGATAGTGCCAAGGGAGGAAATGAACATCTAGTCCACCAAATCAAAGACTATGCATTCATTTTTCATGTTTTTCAAATTTGATCTTGTTTCATATTTGATCCTTTTCAGTCATCTGTGGAAGTAAAAACTGGTTTGTCAATGTCGGATTGTTTCTTTAGAGCAGAAGGTGTATGATAAGGTAGATGTGCTTGCATCAGAGGAGCCAGCCTAGAGCTGGCTGCACTAAGAAACTTTGACAAGTAGTCAATGTGAGTCCTCCCATGGTGTGTGTTTTTCTACTCAGGCTCAGTCAGTCAGAGCACTTTTTGGATCCCTGGAGGTAAAAAGAGCGTGCACCATGCCCTAATACTGTAGATAATTTGTGCCATGATGTTTTTATAACGAGGCAAGGGATTACGGTTTCATTCAAGCTTTCCTTCATGAATTTGAGATTAACAACAGGGTCTGCCTGCACAACCAATTTGAAGCAGAGATTTTGAACCTACTAGATACATCTGAGGAGACTTGGGAGTCCAATATTGAAGAGTTATCAGAGGGACAGAGACAGAGAGGGAGAGAGAAAGTCAGCCCAGTGGCCACTAGGCTGGTCATGCAAGTGAATCCAGTTGTATAACCATTACATGCGTGTCAGAGTTTGTTTCTCCAAGACCTTTAACACAGCCTACTGAACATGCCAGAGCAAATCCCTGTGAATTGGCCCAACGCTGCAACATTAATCTGAGGCAGGGGTGACCATCCACAGTCTAAATTGAGCCCTCAGAGACCATTCACCCAGAGAGAAAGCGTTGTTAGAGAGCTGGAGGGACCAGGAAGGTACAGTAGAGTCCAACAGCTCATGCTGCTGGAGATGAGATAAGGGCTATCAGCTGCCTGGCTCCACTGAGAGGAAGTGTTGCATTTTGATGCTAAGGGCAGCAGCAGCCACCGCCGACAGGCACAGAGACCTAAATATGAGCTCAGGCAGGCATCAAAGGCCATTCTGGAGCCAATATAAGTGGAATGCCAATAGAAAATGGTCCAAAGATGCATGCAAAAAATACCCATTGTCTCACAGTCCCTGTTGTAGAGATAGTTTATCACTCTGTAGTTATTTCTGTTGGATTCACAGTAAGTGAATTTTTTCAGCTGTGTTGTTTTGCATTGTGTTAAGCTTTGCTCTCTTTTGTTACGATTCAGCTAACAAGTTATAAATCAGCAGGAATACTAAAATTAGCATTTGATTGACTGTACCTCCTAGTTAACAACATAACTAATTTCTCTCCAGTAGTTAACATTATTGTTTCGACCTCAGTAACTTTCTTTATTTGCCGCTGTTGCTTTCAGGGGAACCAGTGATTGCTAATCATTTTCATTTGCATATGAAGATAAGTCTAATATGGTTGCTGGCTAATCCCCTCCCTCTAAGTGCTGGATAACAGACCATTTTTAGCTTTTAATCCATTAATGAAATTTGTTTGCTCATTGACTTGAATCATCACCATAATTATAGGGATGAATTTATCATTTCAAGCTATTTGAAATGATGGGTATTGTACATGGCATTTGCATATATGAATTAATGACATTGATGTGTCATTAATTGATATGATTTTTCACAGTCATTACAGTGCAAACCACATACTCGTGGGTGCCTTAATGAGATGTGAAGAGCTAAGGTGAAAACTTCAACAATGTAAAAGTCAACTAATATTGGCATGCAAGTTTTCATCATTTTTACACTCATGCAATATAGAAGATTTTGGATTGTGAACATTTAAAAATGTATATATGTCAGCGATTTGCATGTAATGTGAAAGGGAGAGCTACTTCATAATTTATGTAGATGGTCAAACATTACTCCAACATGAATGCATCTCACACACTCAAGGAGCAGAGGCGAGGTGTATGAGTGTAATCCTTCAAAATTACAGTGCCTAAGCCTTCATTTGACAGCATTAAATGCATGCAATTTTACTGGTCAGCATTTTAAAATCATTAACCATTGTTTAGGGTCTAATGCACATATATATTATTCATCCTGGTTAGAGGTACATACCCTGTCATAGCCCTTTAAAACATTCTCTAGAACATATTTTTAGCTGCTACCATTGATTGCTCACATCTTGTCCACTACATTCACCTCTGACAATTTGCGGATGCAACATTCTGGAGGATTGCGTGTTTGTTTGTTACAGCACACCGTCCCCTGTGTCTTGATTTAGAAAACGAATGTACTCGCTCTGTGATTCAGAAAGATCTTTTGGCTCATGTTGTCAGTTGTGGATGCTAGAGGTTTGTGAAGACGGTTGGCCAGTAGCTGTGGATCACAAACACTGAAGTAGTCATTGCACACAAACCACTGTCAGTTCTCATCACACCCAAAGACCCAGAGGGCTGGGCTGTGCATGTGAGTGAGGTGCTTACTTTGTGTTCCTCCGTCCTGATAGCCACCCTTGAGGCACCTTTCATCTGGAGATGTGCTCTCTGCTATTTTCAGCTCCTCTATATGTGAGCGCTGGAACCATCCAGATGCACTAGATTGGAAAACCTGAGTGGCATCAAATAAATCTAAGGTTCTACAAGCATTTCCCCCCACCTATTACAGAGCTCCAACTAACCAGCCAACACAGCATCTAGTTAATAAATAGTTTCCACTGTGATGACTCCCGGGAAAGAGGCAGGGAAAACAAAACAGCTCATCCTGACCACAGTCTGCATTTGGATTTTTATGTCAAAACCACAGAGAAAAGGAAAATACAGTTATTGCTGCATACTTGATGAGAGCAAAATACGTAGCATAATCTTTTCTTTTCACTTTTGTTTTGGTGGGGGTCAGACTAAAGGCTATACTTTTCTCACAATAATCAGTCCAATAGTACAGGACATGTTTACTAAAGCCACTATCTCTTTATGCAGTCCCCGGCGCTATTAGTTTGTTTCTTTCCTTCCATCATTCACCCACTGGGATAATAATCCTGCTGAATGATTAACATTCTGAGCCCCTCTGTATGAGTTCAAAGCTATCAGGTGTTGCTAATGTGTTTCCAATTTCCTCCTATCCTCTTAGTGCAACCTGCTGAAAACAGCATCAATATTACAGCGAGCGTCGCTTTTCACTACAATGCTGCCTGTAAGCGTACAAGACAGCTTTCACATCTGATTATGACCCTTCATAAGCAGCGGCTGGCGCATCTCTCTCACTCCTGCCCCTAAACATCGCTTAGGGCTACAGAGGCATTCATATGGCCCCAATCTCTCCGTGTCAGAGTGGCAGGAGGGTAATCGCGGGTGACAGAACTGTCCGTCTGAGTAGCTTTTTCGGCTGTGTGTGTGCGTACACATTTTTGTGTGTTATTTCCTGCTTGTCTGAGTGACACTGTGGCAGATGTGGATATTTCTCCATCTCTACAATATGCCTCAGGTCTATTGCCTCTCCTCCACTCCTTCCTTCTCATCATAGTCTGACCCCCTGCCATTCACCTGGGAGTGCAAGGAGTGATGAGCTTCTTGTCCCAAGGCTGCCTGCGGGGATCTTGGGATACTGTGACGGTGTCACGCAAACCATCCAGGCTTCTGGGAGAATCAAGCCCCTGACATGCAGTAGCCAGGCTCTTTGTTATATGTAGGTGTGTGTTCGTGCATTTGTGTCTGTGTTTGTAATCATGTCATATATGAAACATGAATGACAGAGGTGGTGGATCTCACAGGGGAGACCCTCTCATTCTTCCACCTTTGAAATCACCCACAAACACATTGTTTACACGTGCACACTCTCCAACACACTGACACATAGAAGCACCTTGAGGATAAGAATGCTTATCCAGTCTCTCTCCTCTATTCCATCCAATCTTACCACTGCACATGCTGTTTTAGATTCACTCTGGGGCTCCCTTTTATTCAGGACTAAATCTGTCTGTGTCACTCTTTTGAATCTCTCTTTTGGATCTCACAGTGGCGTTGCTTAATAATTGAACTCTGAACAAAGCCTCTCTAAAGCTCTTTTACACTCTTTACTCTTACTGCCACTGAGCCTGAATGTACAACTGCATTATAAACTAAACCATTTCATTCACAGAATTGCAATGAAAACATTGTAAAAAAATAAAAAAAATAAAAGTTAGTTAACAAATATTCCTGTATTTCTTCCCTAGCAAAGAAATAAAATCTTCCAGGAGAATCATATTTGGGCTGAAATGAAATCTCACTTTCTTTATAGCCATGACACCATTTATAGCATGTCTGTTAGTGCTGGTGATACTGTAACTAAAAGGATACAGTTGCTGCCTTTGGAATTCCTTCTCATCTGCATAACAATAGCAGGATACAATGAGAAAATGTATGACCATGTCTGACAGTTTTTAACCATGAATTCACTACCACATCCAGAAAAGTGAAACAGAAAAGGAGGGGGGTTTAGTCAAAACAGAGAGAAAAAACAGATGGACAGAAAGAGAGAGAGGGATGGAGAGTGTGCCTGTGTACGGGGGAGGGGATGGTAGGATGTGCTTCATTATTTTACTGCTCAGTTTATTCTTAGCTTGTATGACAATTGCCAGGTTTACATAAAATCGAAATTTCAAACACTAAGCTACCACATAGCCATGGGCAAACATGTTAAAATCCCCTCCTCATACTGTCTACCTCATAAATAGTTAACATTTAAAACACTGAGACAGCCCTACAAACTTTATCCCAATATTCATATGCTGCTTGTCATACTCCTGTCACACTCTTTAGACAGATGAATGTAATATTAATCCTCCCACTACCCCTTGTGCCTTCCCCCTAACACCCTCCTCTTACCACTGCCATGACTCCTATATTTTCCTCCTTGGCCCTGGTCCAACTGAGCTGTCAGACCAAGGCCTTGTCTTAGCCCCATCCGTTGACGCCAAGCCAGTGCAAAGCATTTGTGCATGGCATCTGCCAAATGGCGATGGCCTGTCAGGCTCCTCACTCTGTCTGTCAGTGAGTAATTGGCACACAAACAGTACGAGCAGACACATGCAGGTGGTACCTTTCCTCCCCACCTCGGGACCCCCAAGGGGCCCGTTTAAAGCAGTGGTCCTGTGGTGGCAGCCTGCTTGTTTATATATTATGGGCAATATCCTGCACTCCTTCACAAACTTTAAGTGCCAAAATAAAACATAATTGGCCGTCTGGAGTGGAGGCGTAATGGCATGCATTCATTTTAGGGATTGAAAAGTTTTCCTCCTGCATGGAAAATGATTGTGGGATATTTTGTCTTTGTTTACTTAACAGATGGCATTTGTTCTCCAGTCTTACTAACCCTGTACCTCCTGCAGTATGCCAGACTTAAAATTCAGCAGCATATGTGGTACAGCAGGGGTGTTAGTCACGGTGCAATAGCCAAATCCCAAACAGGTTGTAAATGCAGGTCTGCCTTTCTAGGCCCTCTGTCTACATCCCCATTGCCCTGCTAAAACCTGAGTTCCCAGTGTTCACAGATTTGCTAGAGGCTGCTCCGAGGGCTGCTTACCTGCCAGACATGAGGCAGAGTTAGTCACTGTAACACTGGGATTGTCAAATAAAGTATCCAAGAGTGTTAGACACAATTCAGGTTAAAGCTCTTCCTTAGCTCTTGACTAGTCACCTGGTTCAAACCCGGTTTCACCTAAACAGCTCTTTATTTAAAAAATATGCATGACCTGTATACACTAAGCCTGAAATTGGTAACTGGATTTTTGGGGATTTCTTTTTCATGTATTACTACCATTACCTGATGAAGTGAAAACACATACCTTAAATGACTTGAATTTCTATTACTTAATCCTGTGTGTAATGGCTAAAACATCAGAGACATTTGTCTGATCCAAGTTTCAGACGCCATTTGGGATTTTCTTGAACTTTTAATCCCCCAATTGCTGTAAACTTCACTTTCTTTCAGAAGTCATGTGATGCATGCCTATTCACCATCCCAGCCACTAAATGGCTGCTAACCTATTTACATTGGCACTGAACGTTAGCATCAGATGTAAATCATTAAGTGCAGAATCGTCCAGTATGAATGTAATTCCTAGGGATACTGGGCTGTGTCAGACTCACAGTGGGTCTGTCAGTTTGATCCAGAGTAAAAACAAATGCAAAAAGGAGATTGACAGGGGCAGGGAAAAGTTACAGTAGTTACAAGTTAGTAGTTTCCAGGTGCCAAACAATGAGCTCCTGTACTTGCTTCTGTAATCTCTACTCTTTGTGACTGTTCAGTATCATCATAATTTATAATTTGCAATGTAGTTGTAATCATACAGTGTAATCATATGTGTAATTAAAAAAAAACACTTGGCCAACCTTAAAATTAGAGAAGCAAATATAGACAAACCTGACCTCACACCTCAGGCTAGTATCTGACATTTTACACACTTGGCCAGGAGCCAGTACACTGAAAATGATGCACAAGTGTTTTTAAGTTTTATAGTGTTAGAATATCCATGAAAATTCTAAAAGTTCACAGATGTTGAGTCAAAATGAGCTGGATGTATTGATTTTGGACATAAGTACTGTATGACAGTTCCTTCTCACCAGCTAAACTCCAAACAAGCGGCTGAAGTCTATTGATTTGCCTCAACTTTACCCCGTTGCATCCATAAACATGTTCCAGTGTTGATCATTTGAGATTCACGATATGCAGGCCATGTTCAGATAGTTGTGTTTTTATGGATTACTGTACGTGCGTTCCAACTCCTGGGCAAATGAAGAGAAATGTTGATAGTATTCAGCTCCTGCACTGTGTGAAGAGTAAATATCTCATTAGTATGTAAACAGGAATATAGTGGGTCAAAACAACAAGACCCAATGGACTTCCACTCAGAATAATATGGCCTCCAGTCTTTCCACTGACAGACATTCAGAGCCCAGGAGCTGTGAGAGCCAGACCACCAGCCTCCCTGCTGACTCCAGTCGGCATTCAACAGCATTTTGAGGCCACTGAGAGTTCAATACATGATCCAGACACTTATCAACTGCCTCCCAGTAGCCTCCAGACTGTTAACATCTCCTTAAGTAAGTTGTGTGTACAAGTCACCCAGTGTTCTTCCACCCTGACACTTCACTGACCTCAGTAGGCATCGCTGATTTTCTCTCTTCCCCCCTTCTTCAAATCCATCGCTATCTTTCTCTTCCTGCCTCCTTCCTCACCATCAGCCGTTGGCTGTTTGTACTTTTTATTAATTTGATCACGGTTTCTAAATTGTTTGAATTTCATTTTGTAGGGAAAAAGATCATTCCAGCCCTTCTCTTTCTGTCTCCCCTCTTCCCTTTTCTTTACCTGTTACTCTATTTTTCTCTCTAGTATTAGTCCAAACATAGAGGACAGTTTTTTCTCTATAAAGTGAACAGGTAAGATGAGGTTGGCTGTGGTTCCCTTTTGGTTGCCAAATTTTTACATAACACTGCAAATGTGCTCTGAGGGCAGACATACACTACCGTTCAAAAGTTTGGGGTCACCCAAACAATTTTGTGTTTTCCATGAAAAGTCACACTTATTCACCACCATACGTTGTGAAATGAATAGAAAATAGAGTCAAGAC
>JAVQJD010089802.1:0-26406 GCA_036023655.1 Nannoperca australis | reverse complement strand
CTGTGTGTGAGGACACTAGTGTGTGTGTGTGTGTGTGTGTGTGTGTGTGTGTGTGTGTGTGTGTGTGTGTGTGTGTGTGTGTGTGTGTGTGTGTGTGTGTGTGTGTGTGTGTGTGTGTGTCCGCGCGCTTTCCATATTAGTGTATGGTTGTGCATCATGCAACTTCACTGCCAAATTCATTAAATTTGCATTACTCAGCCTGCTTAGAAAATGCGCCCTCCCTCCTGTGGAGAGATGAAAAGATGAGCGGAGAACCGCAAAATACCATTGAGACAGAAAGTAATGAGGACAAAGAATGGAGAGATGGGAACAACAGTAACCTGAAGGTTAGACAAGCAGGTTTGTAACCAGAAGGCAGATGATTGGATTTCCCCACATTTTCACCAATATCTCTGAAAATTGTATATTGGTGAGGTCTACAGGTTTTGTCACTTAGCTTTATTTTATACTCGGCTTTGTGTCAGTCAGAGCCACGGGAAGAAGTGAAACCTTCTTTGGGAAATAAACATTTGTTGCTTTTTTACAAACTTTGTTGGCTGGACAAAAGTTAATTTCAAGCTAGGTTTGACAAGACAAGGCCTGTTTGCATTTTAGATGACAAAAAACTATTATAATTATATATTATTTATTATTACGTACTGCATTAGCAGTAAAACAACATAATATGTAAAAGGCAGGATTGTGCAGTGTCCCTACAAATTATGAATCTTGAATGAATCTAAAATTACCTCCATTTTGGACATTTCTGCACCTCAAGATGTTACATCCAGTGCCAACGCTCAGTGACAGTGCAGAAAGTAATTTGCCCTTCATGTAGTGAGACAGACAAACATCCATCCCTATCATCTTCCATATACAACCTTTAACTTGTGGCGTCTAAGCGCACCAGTGTGAAGTGTCGACCAACGCGGTCCAATACATGCAACAGTTTGGTCCTTTAAGACCAGCAACTACTCCTGTAACTACTTTGTGTATCTGTGTGCATATCTGTTTGAAAAGCCGTGTTTTCCTAGTAGCCATGTTAATTAAACGTTTGTTGTGTTTGTGCAAATGAGATTGGGTTCCTAGTCAAATGGCCTTTTTTTCCAAGAACAACAGTAAGCAATTTATAGAAAGTAAATAAAGGTACTCCACTCTTCTACACCCACCATCTTGGATCAACTTTTCAACTTTAATTGTTATATGAGAAATGTGTTTGTCGTGATTAAAAAACATAAACTACCAATTGATTTTATGTTAAAAGGAAACGTGACAGTAGAGAAGAAAAGAGAAAGAAAAGCAAGCAAATCAAAGAAGAATACACAGGAGAAAATGACAGAAAATCAAAGTAAGGAATATGGAGAAGATGGGTGAGGAGAAGAGGGAGAAGAGGAGGGGGGGAGAAGGAGGGTAACAGGAGGCTCCAGATGGAAGGTTTGCGTTGCCGGGGCGGGTTGCCGAGGAAGTCATTAAGCAGCCATTTCATCTGCGTCTGCTTGGCTAGCGAGGAATCTAATTGCATCTGAGGAGAGGAGAGGAGAAATGCCAAAGTACATTTAGATCAAAGATAAAAGACACCAGAGAGCCTGTAGTCACCAACCCCTCCCAGCCCTCCCCATCTCATCCTCTCACACTGTGGGCCGCTTTCTTGCTTTCCTCCCTCCTATCCCCTCTTTTTCTCCCCCATTTTCCTCCCACTCTCTCCCCAATCTTTCTCACTTTTCACCTCATTTTCTAATTTTTCTTTGCATTCTTAACACTTTCACTTCTCCACTTTATTTTCGCTCCTCTGATTCCCTCTCCCACCGTCATCTCTGTCTCCTCCCCTCTTGATTCCTTCACCGTAGTGGAGAGTGTGTGGGTGGTGCACTGTGGGATCTTTTTTTTCTGGCTCATATTCCCCCTAATGGCACTAAAAACTGTCACACATCACAGTCATTAGGAATACAAGTGATTCTTTATTTTACACACACCAAAGAGCTAAGAAGCCATAACACTTCCTCTCCTCTCCTCTGCTCTCCTCCCCTCCATCTCTTTTTCTGCTTTCTCTTTTCTTTTAACATCCCTTCATTTCTTTCTCTCAGTTTTCAGTTGCCAGTGTTAGCTGTCTTTATTTAGGTGCTGCTGATTATGTGCCACAGGAGAAAAAAGGCTCTGACTGTGTTTTGTGCTTGTGTGGTTGTTTGCTGGCAAGGTTTGTTGTTTCGAGTGTGTGTGTCTGTGTGTGTGTGCAGGTTGATGTGGGGTATGGTGTGTTGTTGGGGTTTCTCTACCAATTTCTTTATCTTTGTTACAAGGTGTCTCTCTCAAAATGTTGATTAGTTGACAAGTTACTGAGCAGGAAAGGCAATTAGAGGCAGCTTGTTGTTAATTTATACGGCTCGAAAGCAGTGAGTGTGTGTTACTCTGTGCACACTTTTTTCCTTGCTTGTATGTGCGTGTGTGTGTGTGTGTGTGTGAACGAGAACTTGCAGTAATTGCTTTGTGCGGGATTGGCCTTCCACTTTCACCCTAAAAAGAGAAATTGCTTCTTGCTTTTAACCACTAGAGAGGGGAGGTGGTGGATGGGGATGTTAGGAGGCTGGGGGAAGGCAGGGGGGTTATTGTGTCCAAAATGATTTCAGCCTCTTCTTAGGAACCATTAGAACCATTTATTCATTGAAGTGGCAAAGCCAGAGTGCAACAGTATTTTAGCAGAAATGCAACAAGTGGAACTTCTGCAGTGGCATCCAGCTCAGCACAAACAAAGCTGCGTAGAGGAGTTTAAAGCTCAACACAATTACAAATTGCAAATACAATACTAAACTATGTGGTGGATTGTCTTTATTGCCTGTTCTTCAGGCCTGGTAGTCGTTAATTAAACTTCACAAACTGCAACAGAGACTAAGTGTAAGTTAATTTCACTTTTATTTGCATCAATACAGAATACAAGTAAACCGTGTTGTCTCGAGAGCAACCAACTAACAAAGAACAGTTACAGTGTTTTATACTCTAACCTGGGTGGTGGTCAGCACGTATTCAATCCCTTGGGCAAACTGGTTCTGATTTATGTCACCCAAACAGTTTCTTTTAATCAGTCCGCTACAATGAAATCTGTCTTTGACAGAATCTTTTCAATTCGCTCAAGATCTTGCTTTGCCATTCAATATTCTTTCTTAAAAACAGTCGGGTCATGGTGACCTCCACATCCTTTTTCCCCAGCCATCAGATGTGTGAACTCAGCTATTCACAGAGACTTGGTCACAATCCCCCTTATTTTCAAGGACAATGCTGCCTGATTCATACAGCCTCTTACCCAGTCCACAACACATGTTCATGTTAAAAAGATGACAATGGAACATAAACCATTGGCACAAACATTACACTGTGTGTGATCATATATTCAGGCCGCATGGGACAAAACTCTGGCTATGGTCAACCTGGACTCTGAATCAGCGGTCTTGCTTCTTACTCCAATATTGCCACTTCCTGTTATTGTTTCGTGCAATCTGACTACAGGGATCAGTTCTCTCACATCCTTACACAGTGCACAAGTGCAGGGCCTCATCTTGAGTACATATTGAGAGTACATTTGTGTATATTGTGAGAGAACATTTACAGTTATTGCATATAGATAGACTAACATGTAATATATAAAAATTTACTGTTTAGAATGTCTCCATTAATATTCTCATCAACCTATATGGAAAACAATCATGAAATATTAATAAGAGGCTGAGTCAGTGCACCACTTAAAAGACAAGCAATAACATGCTGACGGTGGACAAAGACACAAGGACATACAAACTTAATATTAATTCAAAAATGGCAATGTACTAAAAAGAAATATACACAGGGTTGTGTACATTCAATATTGTTGTTCAGCAATCCTAACATCACCATATCGAGCACCATTGTTCCATTATAAAATGTCTTCATCTGTTCGCTGATAATACTCACGTATTCGCATATAAAACTCAATAATGTATGCAGTCCAATCTCTCTAATGGATAAAAGGTTTATGTTTAAAAGGTAAACTTTCTGTAAAAACATGCTAATTTAAAAAAAAATTATTCTGAGTTGTAAAAACTAAGCTGTTCCTGAACAGAAGTAGTTCCCAAAGTGAGGGACTGGCCACCCCTGGGGTAACACGTTATTACTCCCACCTGTGTTTTCAGTCAAAATGCTGTGAAAAATGTTTGTGTCTGATTCCTTTGGGAACAATAATGACAGAAAAGGACTCTGATGCTAGCAGTGCTATCAAGATTCAGGTGATTATGTAAAGAATAACTGATTTTTTACAAAAAGATCATTGATGCTCATTAAGCAAACACAATCATTCTTTGGCTATCACAGCCACTTATTCATATTTTGTATCAGTATATTTTGCACTACATTCACTTAGCATGTTTTCCATTAGATTTGCATCATTAAATTATATTGTGTTTTAGAATCAAACTATATTAATCCTACCTGTAGCGTTTTAATATTAAAGCAATTCTATTTTTTCAAAAAGGTGTTCGTAATTGAGAATTTATTTTTTATTTGAGAACTTCACTGCACTCATGACAGAAAAGAAGGCCAAAAGTATGAAATGTAAGAACATAAGGCAAGTATTTAATAATAAAGCCAGGGTTTCACGAGACAATCCTCAGGGCAGATACTTGACAAATGAAAATATCAGAACTTATATTGACATGAAATCGAGCCTATCTGTGCTTTGTTATGCAAGTAAATAAAAATAACTTCTGAAATTAACTCGATTAAACTCATTCTAACAGCACAATCGTCCATACAATTGTTTTTTACAATGTCAAGACAAAGAACAGAGGTGATGCTGAAGTCTTTGTTTTACTTCCTGCTGACTGTGACTGAACTGAAGTGGATAATCAGGAACTAATGTGTCAGAGGAAAGAATAAAAGAGCAAGTGTGTTACTGCGTGGAAATCAGAAAGGAAAAAGACAGTTTTGGAATGTGTGTGTGTGTGTGTGCGCGCGCAACTGTGCAAGTGAGAAAGCCTGAAAATGGCTAACAAACCCGAGAGAGGTGTTATCTTCCTCTGTAAAATCAGGTTCACACATTATGCTGCGGGGAGGCAGAGATCAACCTCCCAGCGTTGCAGAATTCAAACAACTACCAAACAGAGATCAACCTCCCAGCGTTGCGGAATTCAAACAGCTACTCGTTAACAAGCTCAACACGTTGTTCACTGTGATTACAGGCACGATGCAGGTGGAGGGTAGCATCACTGGAGGGGAGGGGTGGCTCAAATGAAGCGGAGAAGGAAAATGCAAAATGGGTGTGTGCAAAAGAAAGTGTGCAGGTGTGGATAAGAGAGAGAGATGGCTGGAGAGGGGAAATTGGGTGGGAGACGGCCAGAAACGGCATGTACAAGTGTGTATATATGAGACGAAAAACGACAGAACACGAGTGGAGGAGGGAGAGTAGGCGAACACGTGATAACCAAACTCTTCCACCTGTGAAATAATAAAAGATATGCTGGCTTATCATTTTTCCTCTCCTTTTACCCTCCTCTTCGTCTCTTTTGTTCCATTCTTCCTACCGAGTGTTGCCGGAAGGCAGAGGAGCGGTGCTTTAATGTGGCTCCTATCAGTTAGTGCTATGATGTCTTTGTCCTTTTTACCTTCTGTTCTATCTCCCTGTCCCACTTTGTCACAATGAATATTAACTTTTTGAAAAAAGTTCATCCAACTTATTGAGAAAGTTATGGGGAAAATCAAGGGCTAGAACTCAAATCTAGTATGAAAAAGTATAGTTTGCAGGTAGTTCTTCAGATAAAGAAATAGTGGTTAATGTCAGTGTTGTGGAGGAACAATTTTGGGGTGGGGCGTGTAAAACATTTTGTGGCTTTTACAATGTGACTATAAAAAGTTTTATTTTTGGTTCAAAATCCCTGGTTTTAATGTATAAAATATTGTATTCAAAAAGTACATTTCCATCCACCTGTTTTCATGCAATTATCAATTTGTGGCAATATAATGAAAAAGGTTTTCACCCTGAGGTGGCAAAGTCTGATTTGTTTTGTTGCACTCAGTTTACTGCTAACCAAGCTAAGCTAAGCTAGCTTGTATAATTGCTATCTGAGGCTAATGTGTTAATGTAATCTGTTAATTTACTGTTGGGCTAACTTCTATATTTTACACTTAAATTTTATTTAAATCTAATTTAAAAAGTAGAAATACATAAAAATGTGCAAAATTACAAGATTCATTACTCCCTAGTACTTCCAATGAGGACTTTAATTTATCTTTCACAAGTAAGTTTTCTTGGCATGAGGACACTAACTCATTTGGAAGCTATACTTTTGTAAATCCAGTTTCCTTGCGGCCAAATAATTTTTTTTAATATTTGTAATCACTATCCTTTCACAATTACTTCCAGTCAAAACTCTAAAGGCCTGTCTTTACCATTAATTGGAAGAGTGTTTAGCTCACTGCATAGCTGTGCACCTGCCCGCATCGTAGTTAGACGATTAGTCTACTTGAAATTAGCTCTCAGTACATTTTCAGTCAGTTACAACTAACATTAATGTCTTGCCATATGCCAGTCTGAGCTAAATATCTTCTCAGTGCCACAGTATGTAGTTTCATGCATATTTAAATTGTCCCATAATCCAAACATATGTGTGAGACTCCATTACTGTTGCAGTTTCAGTCTTAGGTTTCCTGTTGTTCTCGCTTTTCTCAGCCAGAAAGTGCTGAAAGCTAAAATATAATCAAATATAATAGTGTCACCAAAGTGAGATATTCAGCAAGACTGAAATGGTTGCTAACTACAGCCATAAGGAACGAACAGGGTACACAACTGCCATGGAAAATAGCTGCCATGGAACATGGCAAGGACTAAATACCATCTGTTAACCAAACTGTCCTGGAGAACAAAACGACCGAGAGAATTGCATTGACGTTTCTCTTGGAAATATTATTTGCTCTCTCCACAGTTAATGCACAGCACACAAAACCAGCTCGCCATCTTCTCCACGTACACCCCTGGTTCCTCTTGGGATTTTTGTATACATGTAACATTATTTCATTGTATTGAAACTCATTTATTGATTTATTATCTGACCTGATATATTGCATGACCATTTTCAAATCTTACATACTTTTATAATATCTTTTATGGTTGTCATCTATAAATGTCCCATAATAGAAGCTATTTTTAGTTCCATGCCTGTAGAGATCATTTGTTTCCATGTGCTCAGTAGAGACAGGCTTTACTTCCTAAGATTAGGAATGCAAGTTATCTTCTCTTCTCAGCCTTTGGAAGATCAGAGGAATAGCTTGGAAACAAGCCGAGTCAGACTTTTAAACTAATTTCCACTTCAGAAAGTACCTGCAGTACAAGACGCAGGGTGTATCTGGATTAATCCATACAGTACCACTGTGTAAAACCTTTTTTGAGGATATTGGCAGTATATGACTTTCTGACCAAAGCACTACTTGCTGGTGTTACACTTCTTTTAATATTCAACAATATTCAACCTTTTCTTTTACAGTCTACAAGTTCCTCGGTGTATACGTTTTTTTTCTCCCCTCTCCTGACAGCACTTCTGTGACACACACTGTATATTTTAGTACTAATCCCCACACACCATCAAAGAGAGAAGGAGGTTTGATTGTTACAGTAATCCCCGGGGATCCTTAATGGGTGAAAGTGAATGAGAGCGAAGGATTAGGGGGCTGTGACGGCCAATATATTCCGTAATTAGCCAGTTAACAGCCTCAGCGATGGCAGGATTACCCGGGTCTTAGCTGAAAACTTGACAGAGGCTACACATGACTGACTGATTGCACAGTGGTGCAGCCGGTAGAATGCAAGGGGGGAAAAGGGAAAAAAAGAACTGGAGAGAAAGAGAAAGGCAATGGAGTGAGAAATTGGAGAAAGACTCAACGATTGTCTATAGTTAAACTTGTCATTTAACTAGGGCGTTTGAGATTTCACCAATTTAGTTGATGCGAGTGAGTAAGAGGCTCAACAGGCTTTTAATTTACAAATAAAAATCTAATCAAATCATTCTTTTTGTTCTGTTATTGTCTGCTTACCAGAAAAAGAAATGACTTTAAAGTGTCCCTGTTTGGGAACGCCTGAACTCCTGTACTGTGACTTGCTTTTAACGACACAATGACAAACATGCAAACTGGACTGCTGGTATTTCTGGGTAATATACCCAAGATGTAATAATAATTTAATTCAGATACCTAAAATGACCTACATTTCTGTTCACCTGAGAAGGACCTCTAGTGGTCATGTGAATTATGACATTTCTGTCAGGAAGTAAAGTAGTGCGTAAGCTGTCATACCACTACACTGTAGAGCCACAAAACCTTTCATGCCAACATCACATTACACAATATCAGCCCGGTAATGGCCCGTCGCAGCAGATATTAGGCGTCAGGAAAGGAAATAAGTGTTGTGTTCCTTTTATCCCTTGAAGTGTTTCATAATGGAAAACAACTGCTGTAGCATCAGGGACACAATAACGTCCTAATGAAAAGGACCACACTGTACTCTGAAGAGAGAGAAGCAAAAGAGAAATTATTTAATTTCTGTTAAGGTGTAACCATTTGACTAACAGTGAGGTCAGGAGTAGTTTACCAAATGAATCACACCTGTGGGGGCAATGTCAGTCTTTGCACGAATACTGTGTGAATGCTACCCTTTTTTTTACTAAGTAGAAAAGAAAATAGAGCCCACCTTCACCGCTGAGTGACAATGAATGCTTCCAGGTTCACTTTAACTCAGAAAAACATTACGTATGTAAAAAAAACAATATTCTTTGCTGGTAGAACAGTAAATGTACAACATGTTGTCTGCCACGTCTCTCGGCCAAGTCACAGCAAGACTTTATGAGTCTATGGTGACCTTTAATCTGACACACTGACCAAGCAAAAGATCAAAGTATCAGATAGTCTGGTCCCAACATTAGTGGAGAGGTCGGGGTGAATGGATGGATTAACAGAGCATATGACTTTAGCCATATTCACATGGGACTAGTATTACCTGGAGACCTTGCCATGTAATTTGTAAATGAAAAGTTCCACAGACCATTACCTACCATATTCCGCCAAACACAGAGGTCCTGTGATTATATTAGTCCTGTGAGAATCAACATCACGTTGATTCTGAAGGTTTTTTGTTTTTCTGCCTTTGACAAATTGGACTTTAGACACTAAAAACCACTGTTCACATCCTGTTTCATTGTTGGTCCTTTTGAATTTGACCTCTCTTTTACCAAATAACTTTTTCCCCCCAAGCAACTGTCTTACTCCAACCTCAACCAAGTTGTTCTGTACCTAAACTATCACCATCAAAACCTTAACAATAGCAATAGAAGGTCAATAAACACTTGTATCAATCAGTAACCGTTTTAGAACACTGTTGTCCTGCAATATCACAAAATATCATATGTGTTGTTTTGGATGCCAATTACCAACGACATAATTTGTCATTTAGTTTGGAGGACTTGCCTGTGGTTGAATTTCGTATATATCTGATGAAACTGTCTCTCAGCTCTACCAGAAAGGTATGGATAAGAGTTAACTTGATGCTCAGGTTTCTTATAGTTTCAATGTACACACAGTAAGTTCTTAGGTACACTTTTACAATCTAATGCAATCCAATACTCTTACCTGCCTAACATCTATCTTTACAAGGCTCATAATGTTCAGTTTAGTTGACATTGTTGGAAATGAGTAAATTCAGTTATATGTTTATTACTGTGGTCAAAGTTGAAGGTGGTGTTGTACCAGTCTACTTTATAGTTAAAGGTGTTTCTAATTATTTGTCCTTCCTATTTATATACATGAGAGGGACAGAGTATTAGAAACACCCTCAGTACAAGTGAACACACCACACTCTGTTCGTAAACTCTCGGTTTGATGGGACTGATGTTTGTTTGAGAACCATACATATTTTACAGGGGAACATATTGACACAGCAGCACTGTTGGCTAAGCTTCACTGAACCGTCCTGCTGTGAACAGGCATGCCAATTCATACTTCAGACAAAAACATGTCGATAGAAAAAAAAAGAACTGACGATCTTTCATCATATAAAAGGACCATCAGCTTTTGAGTGTATTGAAATGCAAAAAAAACTTTTGTGGAAAACTTGTTTTTCTCTAAGCTGTAATCAAAGCTGACGAACAAATATAGATAATGTGTATTTTGAGGCACAATGCCTCTGAAGTTACTGCCATGAATTCTGTATGGCAGCATTGAACATGGCTTTTCAACTGCTTTTTATAACGTGATTTACAATAATACAATATATCATATGTGCAGACGAGACAAACCTTCCAAAATGTCTCAGAAACAGAAAAAAGTCAAGATGTCAAACACTAAGATACATTTTTAGGAGGAAATATACAATTAATTAGTCAGTACCAAGTGAAGGACGCAGTGTGATTACTCTATAACTGATTTAGTTTGGAAACTTTCCCAAACCCCGTCGGCACTCATTATGATTAAAGAAGATATGACAAAATTAAACGACATAATTTGGCATATTTTCCGGGGAGCCTCTGGAGGAGGGCTTGACCTCCGTTTGAGAGCTAGTACCGTGCCATTGCCAGCACCTGCTGTTTTCTAATCAGCACTCCTCCAAAGAGTGTTCCCTTGAACAGGTCCTTATCCTCTATGGGCCAATTAGAAGTCTCCCCTGTCTGTTGTTTCCTGGTTCCTCTAAAGTTCTGACCAATGACAGATGGCCAAATATAGAAACAACAGCAGACAACAAGAGTACATTGGATGAAACACAACATGGGCATGCAATGATTTACAGGAAAGCAAGTGGATTAAAATGTAGAAGAAGAGGGGCTAAAGAAAGAAAACCAAAAATAATCTCAAGAATCATTCCCTAAGGGTCAACTAGGAATAAGAAGGTTTTGAAACAAACACTATGAGAAAGAAAGTAATTAAAAGGAAAGAAAGAGAGAAAAAATTACCTTGTTATATATTATATAAAATGTGCCTCAGAATTATCTTTGTGTCACGCTGAATAGCTTCATGTTTCTCTGATGTGACATATGCTGTATGTGTGATTAAGACACATTTGAACAGGGTTTTTTATATTGGGTTAAGCTATAATCATTATACACCAGAAACTGACAGCTCAAAAGAAAAACATAAATCCTGCAAGAAGAACTATCTTATGTTTTAAAAAAACATCTTTGACACCAAAAGTCAAATTTTCAGAAGCAATAGTGGGATGTTTAAAAATTCTACAACGATGTTTGAATGGATCACACAATCACAGACTCAAAATTGTTCAACCTATTACAGGAAAACAAATAAAATGGTCAAATTTGAGTAACAACACATTCTGCTAAAACCTCAACACCCTCAGAGGGCTAAATTGTAAGAACTTCTCAGGTTTTGCCCTCCGCTATCCTAACTGTCTCCCAGAAGGATACGATCTTGTTTAGGTTATTGCTTTTTTGCTTAATGATCTTTATTTTTTTTTTAAATGAAATAAAAAACAAAAGCTGTTTGATCTAAGCAGGAAGGAAGGATTCATTTAAAAGGAAATTCAACTTTTCCAGCTAATTGCTTCCATTGAGCCAGGTGAAATCAAGTGAAAAACAAACCACAAACAGAGAAGGGATTATTTCCAATTAGCCCCACTGTGGCAGACAGTATCAATCAAGTACAGATAGTATCTCAGAGGTATTTGAAGGGATATTAGATTCCATGTTTGACCCAGATAAACTGCACGACATAAAAACACAATCTATAATGTTTCATTTTTCGACTCCTAGATATGTTTTCTTCCTGGATGATTGACTTTCCCCCTGAGCAAAGACTTACTAGTTCAAATTGTTCCATTTCAGCAAGCCACACATTTTAAATGTGATTTACACATTAACTTGAATAATGAATACTCGCTCTTTTGATACTTTAAGTACACTGTGCTGGTACTATGTGTACTTTCACTTAAGTAACATGTTGATTACAGAACTTTTACCATTAATTGAGTACTTTTAGATTGTTTTATCTATGTCATTTCTTCTGGTAGGTGTAGGTGGGGCTACTATCTTTGTCTTTCGCTAATCCATGACAGATATTTTCACAGATTAACATACAGAAACACGTATGCCCCATTTAACACATTTATGTAAACAAAGAAAAGAAAATTAAACTACGGTTCTGTATTCTCTTTATTAGAATTTGTTTCATTTATGTTTTAGTGTAACAGGTCCCCTCTGTGGTCAGTAACGGTAGTGCTGTAATTCCACGATCATTCCCTCTTAGTTTACGTGTAGCAGTGTTTAGAGCTCCCGTATTAATCGTCACCGATCCTTGTTGTTTTTTACTCTGTACATGTCATAGATGCTTTATTGATGATTGTGTATCTTCTCAGAGTAGCCAGTTTGTTTAAATTGTTAAGATTATGCTAGCAGCACAAACTGTTAGCACAGTTAACGTCATATTTCAGAAGAAGAATGTTAAGATATATATATAATATAGAGTCATATGGTAAATATCCTGTAAGGAATGCAGTTCATGATTTGTGTAATTTATTTCTGTCTAACTTCGTACATCATTAAACATGTAGGGAAGACAGTGCAGTAAAAAGCCATTGGATTAACAAGCATGGAAAACAAGATCAGCAGTAACAACAATGTATCTGTGGCTAGCTCTAGACGCTCAAAATCTTGAGCCAGTAGTGAAGCGGCCAGAGCACGAGCTAAAGCTGAAGCTGCTCGTGCTTCCTTTGCTGAGAAAGAACTGGAAATGAAGAAGCAAAAAGGTTAGGTTAGAAGCACAGAAATACACATTAGAAGCTACAGAAACTACACAAAGTTAACTCAACAGCATCTTCCTGCTACCTTCTTCTACCTACACCGCAGCCACTTTACTCAAGCCTGTGCTGACAGAAGTGAATTGTGACGCAGAGCCTTTAGCTCATGAGCGCTACCCCTCACGCGAGCTCTTTCACATACAACCAGCCATATGCTAACCAGAGCCAAGCAGCTAGTGTGATAGATTTTGCAAAATATTTAGCATGCAGAGCTATCTACCACTGGACTGAGACACAGAATCCCATAGAGCAAGTGTATTTTAAAAGAGAGTTGCAACCTGAACATTTGTTTAAATGAAAATATCACAGGTTGCTTCTTTAATATTTACTCTTCTGTTTAGTCTCAGTGTGTCGTCTCCGCTCCAGAGGTGAGGTTGTATCGTGTTTCTGACTCTTCAAACAGAAGCTACCGCTGTGCCTTAGAGGAGCTGCAGTCATGTAATCGGTTGCTTGACAAATATTTCAGTTGAGTGTATTTCACTCTCAGCCAGCTGTGCTGCCACCTCTCTCTCTGTATGCAACAGAGGGAGTTCTCTCCAGAAGTCACCTTGGCTAAGAGCAAAAACCAGATGAGCAGAATTGAGATGGCGAGAGGAAGAAAGAGAGTGACGTGGGAGATAGATTGAAAGGAAGTGGGAGGCATGAGAAGATCACAGAATCACAGAAAGTGGGAAATTTGAGAGATTAAAGTACAAAAGGTGTTGGGAGAAATTAAGAGGCAGGTGAACGAGATAGGAAAGAAACATTCAGATGATAAAAGCATTGAGAGGGAAAGAGAGAAATAATTTATGAGTGAGAGACAAACAAGACAACAAGGGGTCAAAAGGACAGAAAGGGCAAGATGAGCACGAGCAATTTGCGTCCGGGCAGGTCTTTGGCAGCTAAGATCGATGCCACTCATGACAACACTGTCATGTCACAAACACACACACACACACACACACACACACCATGTTAAACAGAGCTGACTGACAGAGGGGAGGGAAGAAGAAAAAAGCCAGAGAAACATGGTACTAATCAGGGATGTCAAAATACACATTAGTGTCATGCATGAGTTAGGAAAGAAATGGAGCAAACAGCCATTTGTTTACTAAATGGATAGTCACTTTACTCTTAATACATAAAATGATCAATGATTCAAAGACAAGGATTCATGACAAAACACATAAAAAGCTAAGAAAATGAACACCTATCTTCCCCAAGAATGCAATTTACCTAAAATGAAACGGTAGTAAAACAGTAACCCATATTTTTTCCTTTTTATGAAATACAATAGAGCTCAACGTTCAGTGTGCAGTGTAATTCATACTCTCTTTAGGGAAAGAGAGAAGACAGTACAAGGAAGGGAAATGAAAGAAATATGGAATAGGGGGATGCGAACAAAATTACACTTCAAAGTAAACATCTTTTCAGCATGTAAAATGGTTTTCATTGGTTTTCAAATAGTGTGTTTTGTGCAGCAATTGCAGCTGGTGGAAACACGGAACGATGGAGTGGAAAGTGAGAAGAAAAGGGATTGATCATTTCTTGTACAACTGAGTGACCCCGGATACTCAATAAGGTGAGGCTCACGAGAAAGACTGGTGTAGTAGAGCTAGCATTAGCAAGGTGATCTGCCAGCATGTTCATATGCAGGAGACGCATTAAAAGAAGAACTTTCCTTCTCTAGTATGCTCAACCAGCCTCTTGTCAGAAATAAGTTGGCCATAAATAAGCCTGAGGAGCTTGTGCTTGTCCAGGGGAGGCGCCCACCTATGGTGCAAATAAAAGGGCTGCCAACGTCAAGTGTAATCAGAGGAAACTGGTAGCAACTAGGGAGTGATCACATGGAGAATGTATCCAAAAGTGGGAAAAATTGAGAAAAATGCAACACAGAGCATCCTACTTCACTAAAGTGTGTGCACACTATTCTCTCTTGTTATATTGCAATCTTCCCATCCTTCTCTCTTTGTATTTCTAGCATCATATTCTTTCCACGGCAGTCCCTGAGTCTGTTTTCTTCTCCTTTTTTTTTATCTTTCTTCATTGTCTCCTGTCTTTCCCCCTCTTTCATAAATAATCACTAAAATGGCAGCTCTCACAGCTTTCTGCTCTTCACATCACCGCTTTAAGTCAGATACCCTGAAGGACAGTACTGAGAGTACACAATCACACACACACATACACAACATGACATTTAAACAAATATATACAGTACCAGATGGCAGGAACACGCACACAGCTTATGCATGTGTTAATAGGGAACACACACATGCACGCATACTCACAAATATGCCTATGCACATAGAGTATACAGTGCACATGCATAACACTTCAACACTTCCATATGCACACACATACACAGTGCAATTGACGTCAGTAGATAAGAGCAGACACTCAGGGTACAGAAGAGCCCGGATTGTGACTGTCATTCAATCATATTGCACATTCCTGTAAATGATATGTCATATTCTTTTTAAAAAACAATTTCATTGTCATTTCTGATGAAGACAGATAGATAGAAGACAGATGGGAAGTTTAGGGAAGAGAGAGCAGAGTTTATGAAGAGGGTGTTTTTCAACCTATTAAATTATATCCTATTACAGTGGTCCCCATTCATGCATTTATCCTGCCTGTATTCTTCACTCACTAAAAATAATTGCATAAACGTCACTCAGTAGATGCAAATTGATACGGTGCAAGGCCAGGTGTAATTGGCCAAGTAATACCTGTTCCTTGAAACGTCTGACAGCTGAAGAGAGAGCAAATCTAGATTTTTATACAGCAGGTCTATTGTAGCAGTAAATTGAGCATATGGTACAAAGGAAATGCTACGTTGTATACAGTATATTACTATGCATACACACTATTAAACCGCTATATATCTTTTCACTGATAGATCACATTTCTCCTTCTTTTTCCTTCATTTCATCTTTTAGGTTTTCCGCTGAACATACACTGGGTGTAAGTCCGGGAGACAAATTTGCCGTTATCACAGAGTAGAATTACATGCCTACCACAGACATCATATAACTATTTTTCACCACAGCATGTTTGATGTTTATGTGTAATTGAAATTCTTCTTACTTCTTTTGTGAGAATTGTAAAACTATAAAGATATTACAACTATTGTGCATATGTTTTCCAATTTCCAAAAGAGGTCAAAACCATCTTTGTGGAAACGGCGCCTGAGCCTCGAGCCTCCGAATGGGTCTTCCATGGCATTTGTTGACTGACAACTGAAAGGCAAGGAGCTGCGACCTCAACCTCCATGGCGCGCAACTGAGTGGACAAACATCATACTGTTTGGGCTACACCCATTGATAAAAAGCGTCCGTTTCAGCAAGCATTCTTTAGAGTTGACTCTGAGCTGTTGTAAGATTTGTCCCTTTATGACACTGAGCATTTGGGAGGTGCTAATCAGATTCCCATGTTAACTTTCCCACTGAATCCCACTAGACATTACTGTACAGTCATGGTATTTAAGCACCTACTGAATCACAGGCAGCCCCCACGCCCACACACACACACACACAGAAGCACACACACTGTTGTGTTCACCCTGCATTATAAAACCGAGCAAGCTAGCATTTGTTTTCTTTCTTCCTAGATGTTTTCGGCGCATGTATGAACAAAACTTTGACACCAAAGTGAAACTGATTATACTGAATCGCCATTGTGACTTACAGAAAAGTAGCTTTTAGCAGTGAAGCTCCACTTACCGGTGACTGAGATCGCGGTCACAGTACATTACTTCCTCATTTAAAACGTAATAACAAACTGGGAAAACTACAAGAAACAAACATAATGTGAGTACTGTTGGAAATAAAAGGCTGCTGAGCTATTAACCTTATTCACAGTGTTGGTATAAGATCTCATAGTGTCATGTGTTGGGCTATGAGTGTTGCATTCTATTAAGTATCTATAGTATTCTGTGCTGTCCACATGATATGTGTACCATTAGGTGGCTATGTTCTGTCGGTTCATTCAGCATGAACAAACTGACGTTATTATTTTCATGTATGGAAGAACTATTCATAAAAATCTCCCTGTTTTGCAAATGGAGCCCCGATGGTAACCTGTGTTGCACATTGTATGCAGCAGCCAATACTGTGAGGTTCAATAGCTTTTATAGCTATTCATCATATGTTGGATTTACTCACAGAATAATCATTTCAGTCAATATGAAGTTTGGTGAAAATGTCACTGTAAAACGAAAAAGTAACTGTACAGGACTAGTGCTGTCAATGAATATATACAGTTATTATTATTGTAGCACAACATAATAGATGTAGGACATGCATGTGGGCTGGACATGTAGTACAGCAGACTACATACCCAGTTGCGGTTTCTTGAGCTAATTTCTCCCAGTGGTTATTTTTTAGTACATATAAGCTGTACTGATTTCAGAGCAGGTTAAAAGTAATAAATTATATCGCACAGTTTTTATGCATAAGGTAAATCAGCTCATTATTACAGGGCCAACGTTGAGCTAAGCAGTCCCTTAGGAAACATAGACTGGCTGTAGGAGCTGCAGCTGTTTAGTGTGTGTGTGTGTGTGTGCGTGTGTGTGTGTGTGTGTGTGTGTCATACAGTCCATTTGTTGTCCTGCCTTGACAGTTACCTTTTAATTCTATTAAATATTACAACCAGTCAAATAAAATGATCAATAATACTTTGTATATCAGGAGTTTGTGTATATTTGTGTACCATAGGTGTGTGTGTGTGTGTGTGTGTGTGTTTGTGTGGGCAGATGTGAATGGTGTGTGTGGTCAATTATGTGTGTGCCTGTGTGTATGCTTAAGCCTGTGGGGCTACATAACTGTGTCTTAATGAGGTTATGGTGGATGTCTTTGATTAAAGGTGTGCATGTGTGTATCTCCTTTGAACAGTTTGGTATGTTTTTCTTTGAACGATGAATACTAATACAGAGCAACAGGACGTTTTTCATAAAAACAGCAATTCATTTGGTTATTCATTACTGCAATAAATTACCTTGATTGTGGCTTTTTCCGCAGGGCTGTTTAACATTCAGGAAAATGCATCGTTGAATTGTCCCCAAAGGGAACTTCCGTTTGTTCAGGTCAGTATCATACAACAAACAAGACAATAATTAAGTAAATAAATAGCAGAACTTATTACAAATATATTATACTGTTAGATTGTAAATATGTGTCCACTAAACTCTGTGTACAGTTGCTGTTTTAAATGTAAGATTTGGTCTCTTTGCAAGTTTTAAAACCTATATTTGCAAGACCAGTCTTTCACAATTTGAGAAAAAGCTGTTAAAAGTGAAAGACGTAGGAAAACCCTCAAGCAACAAAAGTATTGACCAGATCATTTGTTGTGATCTCTGAATGGAGAAAAGAAAGTGGATTGCTCCTATCCCTCATTTGATGTGAAGTTGATATTACCATTTACAAAAAGTATCATGTGCACTTTTGAAAAAAGGAATTGACCTTGTCAGCACAGAACAAAACTCACATCATGATGACTGTCAGTTGCAGTCAATTATAATAAATGTGTTTTACAGTATGTGGAGATAGAGGATAGTAGCAGTTCAGTTAATACTGAAGCTTTTAAATAGGCTACAGAGCATGAGTTGCAGTTTAGATGTAGGGTAAAACAAAGAGTAATTGATATTAGCATGGTGTCATTACGACTGTAGCTCGTTTTGCCTAATGTGCAGCTTTTGACATAAACTCTATATCACAATGTAGATGCGTCAACCCCACGGAAAAAAGACTTAACTTAAACTCACTCTCCCAGTTCTTGTGTTATTGACCCTCTCTGTAAGGCCTTTGTGAAAATGGATAGCCAATTTTTACCCAAAGCCTTTGGATTCTGGTCTGTAATGATGACATAGCTCTTCCCTAATGGAGCTTCAGCCTTGACTTACTGTATGGTGCCTGATTTACTAATCAATTCATTGATCACTGGGTTGATTGATGTCTATACGGCCCTTCGGCTTTCTATTCTAAGCTCCCTGAAAGCCGCACAATGCTCACTCATGCTCTGTTCATCTTTCCCTGTTTCTCTCTCTCGCTTCCCTTTTTCCACTCTCTCCTCATTCTTCCTTGTCCAAAACTCAGGCGTCAGGCTTTTTCTTTTTTCCTTGAAGGGAATGGAGCAGCCTATCTCGTTGTATCCCTGACACTATAAAATATTACGCTACAGGGATTGAAAGCTCTCGCTTCTTCAAGCACCAACACGTAAATCTCTCTGCTTGTCAGCGGCCTAAACATACACGGCCATCGCTCTGTGTATAAAATGCCATTGCTTTTTTTTTTTTTTTTTTTTTTAAGTGGAAGGATGCATTGTTACTGAACAGGCTCCAAATGGAATTGAACCTTGAACTCTTCAAAGGTTGGATGGAGGGGAGATCGTCCGGGGGAGATTTGTAAATCTGGTCGTTGATGGCTCATCTCAAACACCCGGCCCCACCCCCAACCGCATCCCACCATCCACTTCTCCCGCCTCGGCGTGAATAGGGGTGTAAATCGCTGTGGCTTTGTGAAGCGGGAATAGACTCAGAAAGTACTTTAGCAGACATGGCTGTAAAAATAAATAAAAATAATAAAAATACATAGATGGATGAGGGAGCTACAGGCCTGACAGCCCAAAAGCAGACCTGCCAACACTCCCATTCTTCCCCCCATCTCGCAGCGCACTCCTGTTTTGTTGTTTCTCCCAGGAAACTCCAGTTATTGCCCTCAAACTTTATAATGAATAATTGTCATACACAGATCCATGACAACACAAACTACACACACAATCCTACATACAATTTCAACCCATCTCACGTCACGGCAACCCACAACCTGATTCAAGGGGCACAACTGCAAATTTAAGCATAGCTGGGCTGGATAAATCTTGTTGTTTATTTGTTTAGTGATTTATTTGCCCCCACCGCCCCACACACAGAAAAAGTCCCATATTTTGAAACCTAAATATCCAAGCAAGCGTAGCAAGAAAGAAAGTTTGGTGGAAAGAGACCAAAAAGCCTGGAGATGAAGGGGAAGAAGTATAAAAAGGAATAATAAGAGCATAAGAGGAGCTAAGAAAAAAGTAAAACAGAATCTGAAGTAAGAAGGAGAAATTGAGATTGGAAGGTAAAAAAAAAAAAGTGAGGAGAAGAAAAAGTAGTCAGAAGGAAACCTGAACATTTGCGTCTGTAAACCATAAATCCTAAAATGACTGAGGTGCTGTCAACATGCAAACTCCAGCTGACTGACAGCTTAATGATTGGCACTTAGAGGGGAGGGGAGGGGAGGAGGTGAGTGTGGGTGGGGCAGAGATGATGGATAGATGGGGAGAAAGAGTAGTTAATGAGAGAGGAAACAGAATGGAGATGCTTTAGGATGGAGACGCTTCAGGCTGGGTGATGAATGAATCTATGGATACATGGGTGCACATATGGATCTGTGGCTGGATGAATGGAGTAAATGAGTCAATAGAGAAAAGAGTCAAAATTGCTTCATATAGTAGTTTTAAAACTTCTTGGTATAATCATACTTAACAAGTAAAATGGTGTATAAGATGTCTGAGCATGTATGATTATAGTACATCCCTTGCTTCTTCCTGTTGGATGTGGCTCCCCTTTCTCACTCTTTTTCATCTTTTTCAGTTTTATTCATAGCTGAATAAAATGGCCAAACAAATGTTCTGTATGATGAAGGCATGAGCTGGAAGGCGCTGCTCTACAGAAAGTGTTTATTTACAATCTCCAATGGCGTCCAAGAGCATCTGAATGTATTGTTTCCAATATAATGTCAAATGAAATGACCTAGAGGCTAGAGGCTGCCTAAAATGGCAGCAATGGTCTCATTGTTCATGTTATTTATACCAAAAACATAATTTTTCAGGAAACTAAAATAACATTTAATGTGTCATTTCACTAAATGTCATCAAATTAGAATAGTGAAACAGCTCCTTTGAGTTGCAGTGTGGTGTTAAATGTCCCTCAGCTAAGGTGGTATTGGGCCGCTATAGAGGTAATCATGCCAGGTCTACAGAAGGGAAGCCAGGCTAAGTTGGTATCCCATGATTAGTAACTTCATGACACTTGCACACAAGTGCTCAGGACTCTGCAGACTAAGACATTGTGAAGGGAAGCAGCCACTGTGGCTTTTTCCACACCAGCTGAACCATAGACAGTTAACAACACGATTCAAAAGAAATAAGCAGAAGTTTACAAGTTCGAATGTTGCTAATAATATCAGCTGCCATGTTTTTTTGTGATGCTAGCAGCAAAGGAGGGTGGAGTTCTGGTTAGGAGCAGATGCTAAAACTGATTGACCGAGATGAGAAACTGATGGGAAGCTGAGCTACACCGAACCAGAGCCTGGAGTCAGACCGCCTGTGAACACTTAACTACAATACAATGGAGTTATCTGCGCGGAGGACTTTAAGTCCAGAGGGACATTATATAAAGTGGTTGAACACTTGGACTTCAAAGAAACCGGTGGGTGAATCAAACATGAGTGTAATTTGTGTTTTTGCAGCGGTCTGGTGCTTGGTTGTTGGGCATTTTTCATCCTTGCTTTTGCTTTAACTTGTGCTATATAAGAAGTTGGCTTTAACGCAGCAACTTGTGTTATGGATGTTGTTTTTAATGGAACCATTGTGACAACACATTTCTGCCCAATGTTTCTGTGTACAGTAACAGCCATGACAGCAATGCGACTTGAAATTGATTTTCTTTCCCCGTTTATTTTTTTTTGCAGCCAACCGCTCCATATTTGATGGCTGTGCATTTTCTGAATGACAAAGACATAACTGCCTGTGACAACCAACTGTTAGAAAGTGAAAGGAATTGCTCACAAGAAAGGGGGGCAGATAAAGAGCAAGACAGCCACATCTTAGACTAGGACAATGGAAAACAGAGAGAGAGGGAACAGTACCATACACCAGAACGAAAATACAAAGAAGACATGTTGAACACGTCAGTGGATATTAAGAAGAATCTGTTTTGTTCTCTTGGAATAAAAAACACGATTCATGTTAAAGACCAATAATTAGAAATAGACAATATTTACTGGATTGTTCATATTTTAACCTACATGCAGGACAACAGGGTGGTGAAGATGTATCTTAAAAAGTGGTTTGATCCCATGTCTGCTTCAATGTCCTTCACCAAAACAATGTAACATCTACTACTCTAGAGACAATACAGCCCAGCCCACTCTGTTACCCACCCAGGTGTCGAAAAGAGACATTTACTCAGTACAGACAAACACAACAAACATTATGAACAACCTGTGAAATTTTCAATGTTGGTTGATGTTTGTTCATTGAAATAATTGGCGAGCGGAGAAATGTACTCCTGGACAGAATCCTGCGTGAACTTGCAAGTATTTTTGAGTTGTGGCACACCATAAATCACATGCTCAGGTCTGAGATTTACCGCTCTCCTTCAAAGCTTGGCAGCAATAAGCTGTTCAACCTACAGCACTGGCATTTTGTGTTAATCAAATCTGCTGTATGTGATTAACTACCTAAAGAACTGACTACTGAGTATTTACCATTTAATATAATTTTTTTAATCTAAATTTCTTTTTAATTTATTCAAATTAGTTATCCTGCTGTTTTGATGTGATCACAGAACATATTGTAAACTGTAAGCCAGTAATACTATTTGGCTTTAAATTTAAAAAGTGTAGTTTTCATTGCAGGGGGAGAGCACAGACACACACACACATAGTGACACTCTTTCTTCTAATCCCTTTGTTTAGTACACACCATTATGAATATAATACCCTTTTTCTTGGCAGAAAATGCACCTTAGAAAGTGAAACTTTTAATATGTGCACCCGCCTGCATACACATCACCCGTGAACGCAAAATTATACACAAACACACAAACTCTTTCTCTCTCTGACACACAATAACACATCACCTGAATACACGTGCATGCTAACAAGCACAAAATCCTTCTTAAATTGTTTGGTCTGAAGAACACACACAAATACACACACACACACACACACACACAGGTTGGATGGAATGAGGAAGCTTGATATCGCAGAGGGACCACCAGGGAAAACTCAACTAAATCAATTCATATAATGAATGACCCAACAGACTGTTGCTTCCTCTCTCTCTCCCTTTCTCTTTATCTCTTTGTGTGTGTGTGTGTGTGTGTGTGCGTGTGTGCGTGCGTGGACATGGCCTGAGACCAGCGCACATTCATAAATATTGAACAGTTATCTTAATGCTTTCATTATAGCCCTGACTCGCTGTGGCCGAGCTTTGTCCTTTTGACTCTTTGTTAGAGGAAGCTGGCCCTTTCTCAATCTCATCTGCTTATATTATAGCTTGGTATCCAGCTATACCTACTGCGCTGAATTAATGATAGGGACAGAAAGGAGTGTGTGGGGTGGGGGGGTTGGGGGGGTGCAGGGAATGGGAATGGGAAAGCAAAGGAAGAGGAAGTGCGTGGAGGATAGAGACACAGGGAGGGGTGTTGTGGTTGACTAGATGAGACATGCACACCAAAAACTATCTATGAATATATGTAAATATGATGGATGTGTTTGGGTCTAATTTCTCCAGCTGCCTCAGCTAACCCCATGTGAGGCGTATCGTGATGAAAACTGTGAAAACGTCTCTGTGATATCCGTCTTACCATCACAGGGCCGGTTCCTGCTGCTCTGTTATTGCAGAAAGACGAATGCATGCAAGATCCACTTTTTTTTAACTGCACGCTGGCTGAACTGCTGCTCCAGCCCCAGAAGGAATAACTGGGTGAAAAAGCAAATCAACTTTTGCTCTCTTTGCAGCTGCAGGAAGTTACATGGTATGGTTCAAGAACTCAAGTTCAAAGTTAAAGTAATAATCTACAACATCTTGTGATTAAAAGTCTGATTTCCAGTCTGATTGACAGCACAAAGTGGGATTCACCTTAAAACAGTTTGTGATCACGTAGTCTTGTAGGACCACCAGTATACTCACTGTACTTTACTATATGTCTGACCAATAGAAGCTGTTTAAAAAAAACGTGTCTACAGTACAGCCAACAAACTAAAAAAACAATGATCAGTTTTCTAATTTACTTTTTTGTATATTTTTTTTACCATTATTGTACTGAGATATCAAACAGTTTTAAAGGATCAAAATTCTGCCAATTTACTTGTCCAACATTACTTGTATCTAGAACTACTTCATCTTCAGACTTCATCAACATTAAAGAACATTTAAATAATATCTTATTTAAATGGTCCCTGGTGAAGGACACAAGCCAAAACATGTTAGCCTGACAATAAAGTGTCTCCCTGTTCCATGGACCTTGCAAGTTGCCCTACTAATAATGATGTAACTACTTAGCTGACGTTAGTTTCACTGCCCTTGTTATACTTCTGCTACAGTCGCAAAATGTTTTGACATCCTTGGTTGGTAAAACCACAAATAGGATAACTGATAAACAATTTTTTAAAAGCAGCTTGTGTTCGGCTGCGTTCGTCTAATATTCTCCCAATAAACTGAACACGCTACCAGAGCAGGGTTGTGCGTGACAGGGAGGGAGAGAGGTGGAGAAATAGCTGCAGATACATGAACAGAAAAAACAGGCAGAGTCCGTTTCTGTGTTTTCTGCAGTTCTGTAAAAGTAGCAATCAGCCTGCATTGATTTCTCAGCATCCCCTGGTGGTTTAGCGCAGGCTAAATTAATGGTAGATTACAACCCTTTAGCTCTTTCTTGCAACCTTCGTTTAGCTTTTTCTTCTTTTTCCTTCACATTAGAAAGTTCTCTTTTTTTCTTTTGGCTTTCTCTTTTTCTTTTCCTCTCAGCCACTTTCTTTCCTTGTCTCTATATTAGTTGCCTTTCCACTTCTCCCTTTTCAGCTACTGCACTCACTGCCAATCCTCCTTTCTTTTTTCATAGTTTTAGAACTTAACCTTGTTTCCTGCCATAACCAGGTCAAAAAAGAATCAAGTTTGCCATAATAGACACTAAACATTCTGGTATGGTGTGATTTAATTTGGATTTAATCTATTTGTCTTTGCTTCCCCGCAAAACTCTGCAGTATTAGTGCAATAGGTGGTGTGGTGGGATGTACAGTGGCTGTCCTTGCTTCCTCATAAACGTCTCTTTGAGCGCATAAACATTTTTCAGAGTATTTTGTGGCAGAGCAGAGAGTGATTTTTCAGCAAAGCCTTCTACAAAGTTTGTGTGCGGGATTGGGTTATGAATCCACATGACAGGGCTGAGACAGAGCAAGGCCACTGCGCGTGCGCACGCACACACACACACACACACACACACATACATACAGGTTTTTTTTTTTCTTTCCCTGCCTGTGTCTTATACACACAGTATGTAGAAATCAGTAGCATTTTTTGCTGACAGTGCAATTCCCAACAAGAACAACAACAATAACAATAGGTTTGGCTTTTCTGCAGCGGTAGTGGAGCACTTAGCCTGCTACACCTCTGTCTGTGTGTGTGTGTGTGTGTGTGTGTGTGTGTGTGTGTGTGTGTGTGTGTGTGTGTGTGTGTGTTTGTGTGTGTGTGTGTGTGTCTTCTAAGGGAACAGAAGAAAAATGGGCAAACAGAGACAATGGTATGGAATACAATTTACATTGTGCTATCTTGCACGGGTCCCTAGAGGGCTGCAACTGCAGGAACTGAGACATCTCCTGTGTGTGTGTGTGTGTGTGTGTGTGTGTGTGTGTGTGTGTGTGTGTGTATGTGTATAGAGGGTAGGATAGCAATGGGATTACTATGTGTGTATTAGTTAGTGTGTGCACATAAAAGAGATACTGTTCATGTTTATGACACGGGGATATGAGCATATTACTGCAAACAACCATCTGAAGAATCTGTGTGTGTGTGTGTGTGTGTGTGAGTGAGAGTAAGGGACTTCTCCCACAAGCTGTCTAACCTGCATCATACGGATGTCAGCAGTCTAAAAGTCATCTGTTTTTACTGCAGATCTGCTTAACTGCTGTAGCTCTTTGGCTCCAAGAAGAAGAAAACAAATAAATAAATAAGCAGACAGTTGAGAGACATCACAACTTTGTATCTCAGTGTTGAAATATGTTGCTGTAGTTTTTATTGTGAACCACGCCTGCTCTTGAATAATTATGCTATCAAGATAAACTTACTGCACTTGCATTTAGTTTGAGTATTATAATGGCATTGTCATGTTATGCACAAAGAGACCATGGTGGTTCGTGTCGTTGGCTCCACTTACGTGATCTGTCATAAATAACACTTCTACAGTTGCTGATACGCAGATGTAAAAGTGCTGATTGGCCAGTTGTCAGTGCTGTCATCTCTTGCATCTCAATGCTCCCCGTTTCAAACTGATGGACTGCACCGTCTCCTCCATATTAATACTGACTTACTGACTACCTTCTCATTCAGTCTGGATCATTCTGGATTCCTGGAATGAAAATAAAATGAAAAATGTCCTCAGAACAGTCTTGATTAGTAAGTCAGACTCATTGTGAATGAGAAGTCAGATTCATTTGTCATTTTGGAGAACAGGTCTCCGCTTACAAGCGCAACTCTAAGTGCAACTCTGAGTAGTGTGTGTGTTTGTGTGTGTGTGTGTGTTTGTGTGTGTGTGTGTGTGTGTGTGTGTGTGTGTGTGTGTGTGTGTGTGTGTGTGTGTGTGTGTGTGAGATTTAGATTTAGAGATA
>JAVQJD010089795.1:0-10100 GCA_036023655.1 Nannoperca australis | reverse complement strand
AAATTCTGTCAAAATTACATTGTGGATATGTCAACTTATAACATGTTAAAATGTAATTATAGATATCTGTAATTGAGTTTGAATAGAAGTCAATGATAAAAAATTTACTAGAAATGAACATTTCCACTAGTAAGAATTTAATTATTGATAAAGAATTAAGATTTTGACTAGTGGGAAATTAATTGTAGGTATATTTAATTAGAATTGTTATTTGTCAAAATTACATTATGGAGATTTTGTCTAAATGTTAAAAGGGCTTGCCATACTTAACCATCCATCACTGTCTGTGCCACTATTGATTAAGATTGTGTTCAATCTGTGACACAGTTGGAATCTACCAGTGAAAACAGCAGTTATTTTTTTTGCTATTCAGGAAATGAACTGATCATGCCTAATTATTGATGCTTCACTTTTGACTGGCCACTAATGGTGACTAATGGAAAGAGTAGATTACATATTTAAGTTTTAACTACTTTTTTCATCTATAATCATGTATTAAACACAAATGGTATGCAACCTCACCCTAACAAATTGTAAGAGATGCAAACAAAATGCAGTATATGCAGCAGTTACTGATTCTAAGGTGGGATGAAAGCATTTATTGATCCCCAGAAGGGAAATTCAGAATAAAATTCAACAAAGGCTAAAAGTGCTATTAAAAATAGAAAAGTATAACAAATATTTAGTTAAATAAATATTTATTTACTTAATCCTTCACATCTGTTTACCTGTTGGCCAGGGTCTGGACTTCAGACCTTTTCTCTTTATAGATGCTCTTATAGCCCTGAATGAAGGACAGGTAGGACTTGGGTGTGACGTGGGTGGACCGTCGGTATCTGGATTCAAATTAGATTAGGTACATTATGTCATATTGAAAAGATGATAATTAATTTCAACATTAATTTACCCAACGAGGAAAATACTGTACCTCTGGAAGTAGTCCACACACTTCTCTGCCACTCCATCCTGGAAAGAACCCATGCACTGTACTACCTCACTTTTAACCTGGGGTAAGCAGTCAATGTCATAGGCTGACAGGAAGTGCTCCGAAACTGGAGAGGAAGTTGGATAAGGAAAAATGAGAGAGAGAGGGAAGAAGTGTAGAAAAGTACAGAGTGCAGTGGATATTGGGTACAGAAACCAGACTGCCAATTGTAAACATAAATATATCCAAGCTTCGTTACTGCTCACAACATGATATGCTGTAAGACACTCAAACTGGTTGTTTTCAAAGCAGGAATGGCATTATGGATTATTGGTTACATATATTACTACAACCTCTGTGTCATTCTTATGAGTGATTACACAAAATATGGACTGGACATTTCAAAACAGAAGGGAAGAGCAGGGGATAATTGAATAATATTGACATTTTCACAATTCATTTTCTAAAAGAAAACTGACAGGCTAACAATTGCTGTGCTGTAAGAGATTGTTTTTCAGGACAAAATGAGCAGTTCAGATTTTAAATAGCCAAAATAATTAAGACTTATGGATTTTAATTAGATTTTTCATAACCCTACAATATAATATCTATATCCAAAAGCATTTCTGAAGAATATTTTAAAGCAATATAAGATTCATAATAGACATTAATAATGAACAAATGGTAGAAAACTGTAGTCATGCTACTGGGATTTACTGCTGCCATTTTCTCATCTAACAAAGACAATTTGAAAAGTTCTAATTTTGTTTCAGTAAGTAGAAAGCACGAGGGACACATTGTTAACAAGCTGACTGAGTGATAAATGAGTAATTGTAATATCACAGTTTATTCTCATTTTAGAGTCCAGGGACATGTACATATTGGGAAACAAATGGGAAACAAATGCTACCTGGCATTACCATACCAAACAAATGGTACCTGTCAGTTCATATCAATTCAAAATTTAAATGGTTGTGAAATGTACCTGCAACAAGAGCATCTTTTGGCCATCGGTTGAACCAGTCCATGGTGCAGCCAGATATCAGTGCTGGAAACTTTAACGCCCGGTTGCGGAACTTTTCCCCAACAGGCGAGAAGCACAGGACAACGTGGAGATTATGTCGCACTCGTGACATGAAGTACTCGAACAGTTTTTCATTGGTCGGTGGTCGCCTGGGAAACTCCCGCTTCATGACAGGGATGAGATCACTGAGGATCTCATCAATCTCATCACGAGCAAATAAGTTGGACACCTGAGGACAGAAACACACAAACACATGCACCCTTTAAAGTCAACTTATTTTATATATACATTTTTATTGTATCTGTTTTCAGCTTGTTAGTCCTCAAAATATTGGTTGGACTCCATCAGTTAACAGAACACAGCCATTTTACATTTTGTAAAGTGTAGTGTTTAGTGTTTAGTATCAGGTCCGGTTTAGAAGTAAATATTTGTTTGTTTAACTCTATTCCTTAATATATTTAACTTTCTTTTTTTTTTTTTTTTTTTACATTTTCTGTGTACAAAAAGTTAAATATACATTTTAAATTTGTAACCATTTTAGGACGTCTCCTTTCTCTTTAGTGTACGCTTTGTCAGCAGCAATTGCAGTACACTCTGTAAAATTACTGAGATGCAGGTCACCATGACACAATTTCAGATGTTTTCTCTCAGCACAATAAATTAACAAAAGCACTGTTTGTTTAAGATGGCAAATACGTGCTGAATTAGAAATTGAAAGAAGCACAATCTGTAAAAAAATAACATACCACAATATTAACAGTAACAAGATGAGGTAATCATCTGTAGTTTAAGAATTGACTGCTTATGAAATCAATTTCCTCAGTAAAACATATTTAGAAATAAACCCTTGAAATAGTGCTGTGATTTTCATTTCCTATTTTAATTCAATTTAATTAAATACTTTCCAATGTATCCCTCTGATGTATGTCACTCCTGCCATTTTGTCTTAATCCCCTGACTTGCTAAACTAAAACAAATTTTTGTGTTTATAGTTAATCAGAGAATCTCCTTTATATTCACTTCACAATATCTTAGGATAGATACATTTATTTTGGGGCACAGAGCTGCAGGCACTTGTAGAAACCCGCTCATCCTCCCACACCTAACACACCCACTTTGTCCAGGTTTGACCTTGGGGATACTGGTACTGCAGTCTTTCATATTGCTTTTTGCACCTTTTAACTAAATCCCTAGATGAGAGAGAGCGAGTGCAGGAGAGTCTTGTGGTGTTGTGGTTAGAAGCATCATATCTCAAGCATCTGTTGGGTCACTCTCACATAAACAACAACAACATCACACTAACCACTCACTCTTGCTTTTTGTTCCTCAACTCTGTCACTGTCTCTCACAGACAGTCATCCTAACACTTCTGCTTCTCTAACACAAGCTTCTCTCTCTCTCTCTCTCTCTCCAACATACACAAACAGGACACACAAACCTCTCACCTGCACACAAACAACACCCAGGCGCCACCACCCCAAAATTAGGAGGTGAGGGAAAAGTAAGTAGAAAAAAACCCTTAAAAAGCTAATACAATGGCTGCACATAGAGCAAAGACATTGACAAATAGATTTTTTTGTTTGTTTGAGGGCAATATTGTGTATAAAAAATACTAAGCATATATTAAACAACAGAGAAAACTAAATGTGATGCATTTTATATCATGCATTTGTTTCTATAGATGAAAATATGTACAAGAAATCAAATTTGTGTAGCTGGCTTTGATCAATTTGACTAATGCTCAAAGCACAATTTAAGTGTCAAATCTAGCAGTATCAGTTCTTGAGCATTTTAAAGAGAAGTGGAATGAACAAGTCATGCAGGTGCTGTCACTCTGCAACTAAACTTGACTTTGGCAACAGGAAATTGCATACACAACTACAAGAGAAAACAGTAACATTTCAGCCAGATCAGATGTATGTAGTATTGGAAGAAGCAGAAAACCAAGCTGAAAAATTAGGGGGAAAAATCCCATGTATAAAATCCTTTTAAAAATGCCCCTCCATTAAAGTGCTGACCAGTTTTTAACTTAGAAAATGTAAGAATATTGGCTATGCATTAAGATACTGTTATATAAAAACGAGGCCCTGTTTTCACAGCTTGTTGCTGCTTGATTAGAACTACCTCATACCCCCACAGAACATAAACATCCAAGCAGTGGGAGGTGGGAAGAGTCGGGGTATGTCAGCACAGAGCAGCAGGAGTAGCATAAAAAGGGGGTAAAGAAAATAAAGAAAAAGGAAGGCAGGAGGAGAACCGATTAAATGAGCAAGAAAGGAGGAGAAATTATTATTGGATGAGGAGGTGTAAAGGAAACATAGAGGAGGAGGAAGGGGCTCAGACGCACATGAATAACCAAGAGAAAAAGGAAGGATTATAGAAAGGGAAAGGAAGTGGAAGAGACAAAGAAGACAACAATGAAGAGTAGGACTATGGAGTAAAAATGGAGGAAGGGAAAGAGAGGGCAACAGGGGAGAATAATGGACAGAATAGGGGAAAAAACATAGGGGAAAACAGACAATAAAAGGAAGACAATGAGCGGGAGTGGGAACAGAAACAGTAGGTGTGGAGGTAAAGAGCAGGGAAAGATGTAAGCGTAAGAGGAGAAAATGGAGCAGGGTAAAGAGTATTGTACATTTACAAAGCAAAGAAAAAAATCCCTAGTTACACCACAGCCACTAGATCCAGTATGGTGGATTCTAAGACTGCAGCAGAGAAATGTGCAAACAGTGGCACTTGACCTTGAAGCTACCTGCTGCTATTTCTGATGTTACAGAGTAATGCAGGGGGAATGAGTGTGTGAGTGCAGCAGTACAGAGACCCAGCAGTATCTGTGTCTTCTGTCATTTACAGCTTCAATTCATTACATCCAAATCGATGAGAAAATAATTGTAAAATGCTATCATAGTGGCAGCGAAAATGCAATTTTCTTTTTAATTTGATGGAATTGAGATAAACTGCACTGCTCATAACCCAGATAGAGCCTGCATGGTTTTCTCTTCTGTAGGCCTGTGCTGTCACTGCCTTGGTATCGTATCTTGAATTGTTTATTTCACTCATGGGTGAATATCAGCTGTCAGTTTCGGTAACACAACAAAAGTTTAATTAAGGTTACTGTGCTTGACAAACTGGATGATGTCAATGTAACTGTCTGAACCCACAGTAGGCTTTCCTCATAGAAAAAGAGTATGTATTGTTTATTAAAAGTGCTGTAATAACACAGATGTGCCAGTGAATTCATTAAAACATAATAAATCAGAGAAATGCATTAGTCCATATTTTTTGTCTGTCTTATTAATGTATTTAGCCAAAGATAGGAGCTGTTTTTCATACACTCTACACATCTCTGATGACTTAGATGTAAAATGTATGAGGATATAGAATAATATTGTACTGTAGCATTGTATGAAATCATATCAGTGAAAATGGTTTATTCTATACATTATTCTAACAGTTGCTCTCTCTGTGCTTGTTACTTCTATACTCAGTTTGGCCCACCTGGTATCATTAACAGTGACAAATGACTTGCCCACCAACCATGCCTAGTAAGACCAGGGTTTTAACTTGTTCTGAATCCTGAGGCCACATTGTTTTATGACCCACTTAATATAGGTATAGTAGTAGTACCAGTCATTCAGCCAGTAAGCTGGCTGACCGGTTGGATCAGCACCTGCTAGGTGTACATGACCTCCTGATTAAACAGTGAAAAAGGCAAGGGTCATTCAGTCTTCACGTCTCTAGCTACAGAACCTCTTCCTGAAACCAAGTTTTAAAAAACCTAATCTTTAATCTAGAAAGCTGCTCATGCTTTCACCTGTTTATATGTAGACCACTGATATGGAATGGACTGACCTTCAGTTGGTCCACTATTCATCTGCATATCTGTTTTGCAGACACCTTTGTCCCTTTTCCTGCCTGGCAGTGTGTTGTGAATTTAAACATTTGATTGCCCTAAGGCTATATATAGCCTAATGCTGACCTATACTATATGTTTGGTATGTTCACCATGAGCCAGAATGCAGACTCCCATGTTTGTTCCAATCTAACAGCAACAAACATTTTGCTATGAGGGCCCTTTGGCAGTCAGACTCTATGAACTTCAGACCAGCAACATCAGATGCTTTTAAATTCCTTGTTAAATGTATATTACCTCTCCAGAAGACAGGACATTGTTCATGTACTCGAGGAAGGACTCGTCTTTGATTTCGTTGTCAGTGAAGATGAAGCTGATGCCTTTACCATGTTGGCCAGCTGTTCTGTACAAACCCTTCAGGTCATCCATCAGGTTCGCAGTGTTGTATGAGCTGGCAAAGAACACAACATAATATAAATATGTATTGACTCTGCTATTGTCAAACCAAACAAGATTGACAGAGAGAAAGGGATATAATGGGGGCGTGTGTTTGTGAGTATGAGTGTAGCTGTTTGAATAGATTTGTGAATGATGCTGTTTGAGTTAGGAATAATGTGCTGTTTGAACTCCATCACAGTGTGCAATTGTAAATCACTAATGTATTTCTAATTGCAGTATCATCCAAAGTTCAGTGCATTGCTAAAATATACTATGTTGCTTCACATAAAGATCAAAATAAAGATCATTACACAAGACATCTCTAAATATTTTATGATTAGGTTATTTGGAACAGTTATCTGCAAACCTGACTTTGAATATGGATATACTGCATGGTGTGTTGTGATGAAAACCGTGAAAAGGCAAACACTTTAATCACTCACAATCCTGCAGTGGAGCTGTGTGTATGTGAGTGCAAACACTGAAAGGTGTCATTTGGACTTTGGGTGTTTTTATTTGTGGAAGAAAGAAAAAAAAGTGTGAACAGACTGCATATTTCTGGCTAGAAAGATGGTCAAGAAGCAAATAGTGTCCTTGTGTTCTAATGCGCCTCCATCTGTTTCTGTGTGTTTGTGTGTAAACTTGAATGAATTATAGAGAGGGAGAAAAATGAGCTAGAGTGTGAAAGTAGAAGATTAATGTGTGGAATTAATCACATGACATGGGTGACAAACTAAATGCGCACACACACAAAAAGAAAAAATCCTGAAGGAGAGTAATAGAGTTAGGATGAGTTTAAAGAGATAGTTTACATAAAAGCAATGAGAAAGTTGAGGTTGCAGAGAAAAAGAGATATATCTGTACTGGATATGTATTTAAAAGGCAACTGTCTGTGTATAGAAACAGAAAAAAATAAAATGGGGGGGAATCAAGGTGCCCGTTTTCTCCAGAGAGAGCTTAATAGCAAACACTAAAATCTGTTAAGGAAACAGCAGACAGGAAATATGATGGTGACAAATACACATGGGGATGGAGGGAGAAAAACATTTGACAGGTTGGGAGAGCGAGAGACAGAACAAGGAGGAAGACAGTGTCCCACACAGAGCAAGCAGAGACAAATGACACAGTTAAGGCAAAGGAGTTTTTTTCTTATTCTGATGAATCAACTACGCTGGAAAGAGTCTCAAATGAAACAATTATATTGTTTTACAGAGAAGACTCAATTGATGAGGGGCCTGAGCTACAAAGATATTGTACAATAAATATCAATCTGATTCCATTTCTTTCAGAATGTATCACATCAGCTCCTGAAACATTAAGATTAATGTTGAAGCTTTTTCAAATGTCAGAATTGAGACAATTCCATTTTTTTTTTTTTATATAGCGCCATATCACAACAAAGTTATCTCAGGGCACTCTATCGCATGGAGCAGGTCGAGACCAACTTCCCCACACACAAAGACCCAACGTTCCCACCATGAGCAGCACTAGGCGACAACGGCAAGGAAAAACTCCCTTTCAACAGGTAGAAACCGCGAGCAGAACCAGGCTCTAGGTGGGCGGTCATCTGCCTCGACCGTGTGCCAGAATATTCATACTCTGTAGATATGAAATCAAAAGCAATATATTCTTTTTACAGGGGGGGATTAGTTTTGTTAAAAAAAAATTATGGTGATTAAATATTTATAAGAGACCAGGAGTGGCCATCTGGTGGTCTCTTTTTTAATCATAACAATTAACAAAAACTATTTAGAGTTTAACCTAATTAAAAAAGGAATGGTATTGTGCTTGCAGCTGGCTCCAAACTTAACAGCATGGTATGTTGCATGTTACAGAGTACTTGTACTCTAGAAAAAAACTGCATTGCAGTGATATATGGTGCAACGCGTTAAAGTTAGCTTTGCAAAGTGTGAGCATAGTTTGGTCTGAAAATGTCCACTTGGGAATTTAGCTTGGCAGACCAACCAGCATGATGAAGTGACTCATTATCATTCCAAACTCATGGACCGTGAACAACTATATGTTGTAGACAATAAAAATTAAATAAAGCATGATTCTTTTCTTAACTGCAATGCTTATTTATATCCTCAAATACATTCAGAATTGTTTTTTGGCGGATAATTAAGGAGAAATGTGACTTTTCCAAAGCAGCTGCAATGTTTCTTATGTCTGAAAATCAAAAGAAGGATCGCTGACAGCCCAGTATAAACCTTTTATGTGAGATGGGTTGATGTTGATGTCAGAGTGAAAGAGAGAACTTGTCAATTATACTTTTAACAGCCTACATGAAATGATGACTGTCCTGGGTTTAAGGTACGCCTCACCAAGTTTTACGACTTGATATTTAATATTTGATATTATCAGCGTCATGTTACAATTAAGATTAAGCATCTAGAAATGATGGCTAAGTTTAGGGTGACTGGATAAGGAATAACTGCTGTATGCATGCATATATCCCTATTGAGAGCATTACCGTGTTAGAGTGATCTGGAAGAATTTGTATCCAGCTATGAATGACGCCAGTCTGGTCAGGCTCTGTTTGCCTGAACCCCCAACCCCCACCAACAAGGCATTTCCTCCAGGTGTCCGGATTATCCTCGATACCTACAGACACAACACTAGGATTAATAGATGGAGTGCATATGTGACAAGGTGTGAGTGAGAAAAGGAGGTAAAAAAAAAAAAAAAAAAAAAACAAGCACCGGAAACAAAGTGGAGGATTTTTGTATAAGTGCATGCAAGCAAGCAAGCATTCATAGGCTCCACAAATTATGCTTGACTAAAGTAAAACTGGCAGAATATTTTGGGGTCGAAGGCTGTCAGAGCACATCTGGGGGCTTTCAAATATAACTTGATAATTACATTTTTTTTTTTATAAAAATGTCTTGCCAAACATAACTCCAATGGGATGCCTGTTTTCTCAAGGCTCTGGTTTTGAGTTTTCTTTGAGTTTGGTTGCATGTACACTTTAATTTGATTAACTAAAAAAATACCTACTTACCCTTTCACAGTGCTTTTTGTTCTATTCTGTAATGTCAAACCCTTAGGATAGCTATTATATTATATTAGCATTATGTTACTTTAATCACACCAGTGTGGCTAAATGATAAAAAAAACTAAATCATGTTTAGAGTACCTTGACCAGATGTATCATAGCATCCTGAAAGAAGACCATGTCCATGCCAGTGCCCCTGATGCTCTCGTTGTAATGGCTCAGGAACATGTTCAGACGGTCCTTTAAGCTTTCAAATGATTCAATAGGCTCATACACCTTGGGCAAATCAAAGTCTGACACCTCTGGCTCTTCCCCTGTGAGGAAAGCACATTTACCATTAAAATTATCAAAATACAAAAGCAAATTCCTGTAATTTCAAGAGAGAACTACAACACTGTTAAAATGTCCCAGTGCCGTGTTATTTGATTGATCGGTACCTGTAGCCTCAGGTGCGTCTCGTAGAAAGTCGACAAAGTATCTGTCTAGTCCATAATCCACTATGTTCTTGTGCACCTCACCAAGCTCCTCCTGTACCAGCTTTGCCAAAGCCTGGTCAAACCATTCCACGTCCTCAGGCATGGTAAATCTGTCAGCTATCACGCGTTTGCACTCGTGCCTCCACAAAGCCAGCAGCACCTGGAAATTAAGTTTTGTGTTATTGCTTTCCAGTGGTGGGCTGTCAGGGCCAACAAGGCCTTCTCTGCTGGCCTAACATAAATCATGATCATAATTTGATACAAGTTCATTTAATTTTGAATTTACTTTCCCTAAATATATAAAAATATTCTTCATATTCTCTTCATGTTTGTGTTGTTTTTAGGTTAGAGTTTTTATCCAATCAGAATTCAGCTAGCTTGTGTTGCCA
>JAVQJD010089787.1:0-36858 GCA_036023655.1 Nannoperca australis | reverse complement strand
TCGAGGCAGATGACCGCCCACCTAGAGCCTGGTTCTGCTCGAGGTTTCTACCTGTTAAAAGGGAGTTTTTCCTTGCCGTTGTCGCCTAGTGCTTGCTCATGGTGGGAACGTTGGGTCTTCCTTGTTGGTCGAGACCAACAAGGAAGTTGGTCTCGACCGGCTCCATGTGATTGAGTGCCCTGAGATAACTTTGTTATGATATGGCGCTATATAAATAAAATTGAATTGAATTGAATAACGTGCTCTCACTCTTTGTGTTTGTAGAAGCTGTATTATGTACAGGAGTCCCATGGCATTGTTGTGACAGACCTAGCCTTCCTGCCTGACTCTCTGAAGGGCAAAAATATCAAAGGGAATAATGAAACAGCCATGTTGAGTGTAGCTGTGGACAGCCGCTGTCAAGTCCATGCTGTCCCCAACCGAAGTAAGTCCTGCATCATCATCCAGTGAACACACTGAACTGTGCATCATAACCTCAGACCTCCTCACCTCATATTGTGTCCCTTTGTTCTGCCGTCCTCCAGGATCCTTTCCTATCTGGCTGGTGCTGTTCTTCTGTGGCCTCATGGTGGTGGGAGTGGTCCTCTTGCTACAGTACCTCTTTCCAGGATTTATTTAAATCATGCAAGTGTTGTCACAAGTCATGGTTGATGGAGCTCGGGCACATCTTCACATGACTTACTTTGCCACAGTCAACATCAGCAGTCCTCAGTCCAACATCTAAACCTCCTCCCAGTGCTGCACTACAACTCCCAGCTGAGCCTGACGGCTCCTCCAGCTACAGTGCAGATCATGAACAGCTTTCATGGCACCCTCACGTTGTCCCCCCTCAGCTCTTACCCAGGGTTGTTTCTGCTGAATCAAACCAGGACAGACTATGGGGTTTTATTTGCTTTCATCTCTATCAATTATTCTTAATTGGGTTTTGGATTCATGTTGGAGAGTTGAAGAGCTTATGAATGTTTCAAAGGTGGGATCTTTTTATTGATGTATTTAAAGAACAATGTAAAAATATATAAATGATTGGCACCTAATGTGTCTGATTTTGTTTCTGTTTACACACAGACACTTGGAATTAGTCCCTCTCTCTGAACAACTACTTCTAAGGCTTTTGATTATACATTGTACTACCACCAGAGGACAGCAGAGTCCACACCGTTTACAGTCCTCTGGTAAAGAGTGACAATGTCTAAACACGTTAATCTTTGCATTTGTTTTTTGAGTTCGAACATACAGCCAACAACATGTTTTCACTTTGACAGGGTTGCCCAGTATTTCAGCACCAAGTTGCAACATCAACAAATATAAAAAATCTGATAGTATTACAAGAAAACACGTGGGAAAATATGAGTGAAGTTCCTATAAGGCAGGGAGTTTGTGTAAACATAATAGGAATGTTATTTTTACTGGAATGAAAGCTGGATATTTCCTTCTTTTGTCACTTTTATTTAAAGATCCTGACTGCAAATATGTTGCCCAGCAGATGTGACAGATTTTTTTAAATCATGACCATACAACAATAACAAGGTGAAATAGAAGAAAAAAAGTTTAAGAAGAAAGGTAGCTTTGGGTCTCTTAATGCTTCATGGTCCTGACATAGTCTGGTAAAAACCTGCAATAACTGATTTTGTTTTGGCTATTTGGGGGCAGCGGAAACCAGCTGTGAACGGAACATTGACATAACATCAGTTGCGAACAGTTGCTAATTTACACATCCATCAGTTATGGTGCAATATATCTTTATATCTATATATATATATATGCAACAAATATGCATGCCTTTTTTAAATCATATTTATTATATTTGTAAGAGCATAACTCTTTCTGCCAATTTCTCTCACTTTCTTCCTACTTTTCTCTTTTTAAACATACAATGAAATCACTGATTTCAGGATCTCCGTTTCTTTCAAAATGGGTGTATTTTATTATATTCATATTTATTTAGTTTAACAGGAGTTGCACAAAGTCTACGTCTTTCAGTTGTAAAGAAGCTTCTCTCTCTGCCGTGCTTGTCTCCACTCCTTAATGCTTCTTCCACTTCCAACTGTAGCTGTCTGAGCTTAGCTGCGAACCAGAGTTTGTCATTGTTATAACACAGCAGTCCTCACAGAAGCTGATATTTGACGTCACAGCCTGTGTGAACTCATCCAGATTGTTGGCAGCAGTCCTGAAAACATCCCACATCCCACCTGAAGACTTTGATGTAACCCTAACCATTACAGCAGGTTCATAGAGCTTTCATTTCTGCCTGTGTGCCCAAATTAGGTGGATCATAACATGATCAGAGTGTCCCAGTGCACTGCAGGAAAGGCCAGATGGGCAATCCTGATTGCTGTGTAACAGTTATCCAATTGTTCTCTTCTCTGTTCGGGGATTTAATCAACTGTATTTGGGGAGCTCCTGACTTAGAGAATGCCTTTCAACAGCCCACGAGGAGGAGCCTGAAACTGTTGCTGTAAATTAGAGGTTGCTAATGGCAGTTTGGTTAATAAGTTACATTTTGGAATGCCACATTCTGTTAGTTGACTAACCAAGGGACTGGTAAACATAACCCATATCTCTGAAGACAGACACTCAGTGGTCATCATTTATTGTGGCTGCACTGCATTCAGAGGTAATGATGTTTGATTGGTCTCTAACTGAGACCCTCTATCTCAGTCTCCTCTGTGAACTGTGATGATGAATATTTGTGTCTGGAATGGTGTGGACCATGGCACCAGGGTGAGGTATGAGTATGAAGAGTTTTTTTCTAACTAAAGACCACCTGTGATTGCACTGATCAATAACACCAGGCATCAATGACCTGTCTGACTTCTCTGTTCCCAGATCTGAAAAACGACTCGATGAGTACAGTTATGTAATTATAGATTGATGATGACCACAACTATGACAATACAACCCACATTGTAATAAACTGGAATTATCTTTTAGGATATACAGTTGGCCCCCAAAACCACATCTCACCCAGGCCCCCTATAAGGCCAAGTCAGGCTCTGAGGGGCAGTTGCAGAAGTTGAAAATGACTGCATCTCACTCATTTAACAGTTTTTACTAACAAAGACCATGAGAAGTGGGTGGAAGCTCTGGAAACAGCTAGGTGGACCTTGAGTTAAGATTCTTTAACCACAATATAGATCATAATGAAGATTATAATCATGCAGTATATAACACAACCAGAGAATGAAAAGGTAGAAGGATGTAGAGGAAGACAAAGCCTCTGAAATGCTTCATTATTTCTCCTGGCAGGAAAGCACTGACACGCCTACAGTACTGAGGCCATCATAAATGTTCAGGATACAAGGTTTCATTCTCCTGCAGAGTAAGACGCTTTACTGACGGGCCTTCAAGATGATTTCCTGGCAATATGTGGAGGTTATTTGCCTTATGATGCTCAGTTTACAGAGACTTGTTGGTTTTGTTTATTGTACCAAGTGAATCAGCCCCTAAAGAGATGAGGGCTAAAGGTCTGGGACAGAGGCCACTGAGTCTGATGCCTGGCTCTGTATGAACTGCATTTTAATTATTTCTGATCAAAACCAACTGGGCAAAATGTCTCCAAAGGTCCTGAGTAATGTAGTCTTAAACAAGTTAAGTTGTGTGACTACTCAAGTAAACACATGCAGGAATTATAACTCTTTGTTATACCTTCATTTTCCAGCAGGTGGCACCACGTGTCTGCTGAATGTGCTACAGAGAGTAGTGAAATTGTGATCTCAGTGGGTTCTGTGTGGGTTCAGCCACATGGACTGCTTCTGAGCTATTGGATGGTCTTCAGGGGCCACTTTAGGGTGGATGTAGCTTAGGAGGTAGAGCGGGTCATTCAGGGTTGGCGGTTCAATCCCTGGCTCCTACATGTCGAAGTCTCCTTGGGCAACACACGGAACCCTGAGTTGCTCCCTGTGGAAGCAACACCTTGCATGGCAGGCTCTGTCTCTCTCTGTTCTGTGAATGTGTGACTGAGACCAATCTGTAAAGCTTTTTGGGAACTACCTGTTATAAATGAAGTCAACAGTTACCATTCAGCTCAAACACTGGGATGTAGATTATATATATAATAGATAAGGGAGAAACCACAAGACATTTGTTGTAGGGTTAGTTTGAGAGCATAAGAGCTGAAAGTTATGTAGCATTTCATTTATGGTTTAACTGCAATTTGTTTGATATAGTGCACAAAAGCAGAATATAATCTGAATATGGTAAATCCTGCATTTACCTGGTCTTGAGGCCCTGTTTTGTAGAGAAGCACTATGTCAAAATCTAATTTTAAACTCTTTATTTCAGCATAGATTGTTCTTACATGGTGCATATTTCAGCATAAATATAGCTTAATCGAATGACCACAAACTAAAGCCCCTTACGCTTTTGAAGCATGCCAGATTGTGTGACATATGTCTCGTGCCAAAAAATATGATTAATCCTAGGTTCTGACCCAGGTCTTTTTGTCTGTTGTGATGCTCATTGTATCAGGTTAGGGCATTATAGAGTCATAGCTGCTTTCCATGACTAGGACCACAAACATGACAGACTACATGTACAGTGTGTACATATATAACTGGCCGTTGTTCACAACATGTGTGATGTCATCGGGAAGGAGGTGCTAGGGTCTGCCTTCTAGAAACAAGAATGCAAACAAACAAGCTGTGTTTATGACACTGGCTGTCTCGAGCTCCGAAAAGCTTAAAAGAAGGGGAAAAAAACTGTGACCTTTTTCATTCATGTATTCATCTAACACTGTACCTTGTCATTAAGCAGTCATTAAGAATACTGAATTCAACCTGAATCAATCTTCAGGCTGCATTATACTGAAAGATGTTTCTACTGTTGTGCTGACCTCATGTATGTAAGTGAGTATGTAAGTTATTGTACTTTTTTATTGCATATTTTGCGGTTGTACTTGTGCTTAATTTCACCCGGCCCATGCATCCCGGTGCCTGCCGTGTCACTGCTGGACAATGATAGCCAAATATTAGACAATAATAAGACAAGAAAGCAGACATCACTTAAGTGAGAGCATGAGGAAAAGGACCAAAAACATATACTGCCTTAACAAGGACAACACTACGACCACGACGTTGCCGTCTCTGAATTAATTGTGACCCCTGGTTTCCCACAAGTGCATCACATCACCTGAAGCCCTAGTGAGATGTGGCTCCTGTGGCAGTGACACTTATATTTTTAAATGCCCTTCAAAATATAAACACAGCAACATCCATGACCATGAGTCATGTAGGGTGAAGAAGAGCACCTGGAGAGTTACTTACAAAGGTGTTCCTGCCTGGACCTGTTGGCTGAAACTTCAGTAGGTAGCTCTGCATCTATGGCAGGATACAAAGAGGTAAGTGGAAAATGTATTTTTGTAATTTGGGTGAATTTACCTTTTAAATGATGGTGAATATGAGAGTTGCTAATCTAATAATGGAATGTGATAAGTCAGACCTGAATCTGTCCCTGTCTCTTACCAGTTGTAACTCATCATGCAAACAGAGGACCTGTACATCATGGCCTCTACTGAATGTCTTTGGGGGGAAAAACATCTGTCTTCCATGCTCCTGCTCAGCGAAAATGTGAAAACACAGCTGCCCAGTTGGATACAGTGTTGCTATAAGAGTTTTGAATGCTTTCCAAAGGTGTGAGATAGATATCCTTAAGCATGCATGTTTCCACTATAAATGCAACCCTCTCCTTTTGCTGCTTTACTTGTGCGAAAGATCAAGCATTTCAAATTAGAGAGGAAAAAAAGCTTTTTCTCAGATGAAAAACATGTCCTGGGGTCAAAAGCATATAAAATACCAAATGCCTATTAAAGGCGGTTCGTTTAAGTGAGCGTCGAGGGTAATACGAAACAGACAGGAAAGGCAGACATTACCTACCAGCATTACACTGTCAGCAACTCAGAGTCCACAGAACACAATCTCCAGTCCATAAGACAGGGAAACAAGCATTGGAGTACTGTGATGGATTGATTCTTTTGGTCACAGTTCACACTATAGATGAATGAGACAGGTTGAGGTTGAGGTGTACCATCCATAACAGGAAGATTCTTTTGGAAAACTGATTCTTAACACTTGTCATCCTGTTGTAATGTGACACAGCCATAATAGATCTCTTATATCCTTCTCATTTATGGATTAGTCCTTAAATAAAGTGAAGTGGCTGATTGATTAAAGCATGATAAAATCTGGGCCAGCATTATAACTTGAATTGCATGAACAAATAAAAGCCCCTGATGCAGAGTTTGAACATGTACTTCCCAGTGATAGTATCAGGAAATACTGAGGCAGACACACTGGGCCTTTCTGCTTTATTGTCTGTTCTTGTATTCATGTGAAGCGTCATTGGTCATGGTCCAAATACTGTCCCAACTGTTCTGATCATTTATTGCAGGAATATGCATTTTAGTTTGGTGGTGATGCTCTACAACTAATCTGAGCAAGCTTCACACATATTTAATGAACAGAAACATGTTAAAAAGTTAAAATTCAAGACTGACATGTTTATATCAGGGTGGTCATATATAATTTATATATGTTTATAACCACCTATTGCAAGAGCCATGGAGAAGGTGTATGGAACATATGACCAACTGACTTAAACTGATTCAGTCCATGTTCAAATCGTGAATGCCTGAAACCCCAGTGTTCATGCTGCAACATTCCATGGGAGCTGAGTTTTGACAACTTTGGTTCTTATGCTTCATTACTGCTCGGAAAATATGATTTCATTACAGTATTTATTACTCAATATACGTATTGTACATTTTAACTTAAAATGCTAAATACATTTACACATCCCTCCTATTTACATTTCAATCAGGAGGGACCTCAGTAGGAGAGAACAGATATTTATTGACATACATAATAAAGATGAGAAATATGAACATCTTCATGATGCCATCATATTTTAAGGGGGGTAGTGAAGCCATAAGTAGATGTATAGGACCCCCCCCCCCTCCCCCCGTGCCGTCTTTAGCTCTACCTTCCTGCCAACTGGAACAGTTCCGCCTTCTTCTATGACAAACAACTTCTCCTGCTGGTTTTGGTGGTGGGAAGAAAGTTTGCAACAGCATAGGCCCAGAGCTCACCAGTGAATGCCAGGTCGCCTCCTCTGTTCTCGCTGCGATCTACCCTATAGCTGCAGTCATCCTGCAGGGCTGATCATTCTTGTACACTCAACAACTTTGGGGTCAGTGTCTTGCCCAAGGACAAGGACTTGTGGACACCAACCACCAACACTGGGATCAATCGATGACCCACTCTACCACCTGAGCGACAGCTCCCACCGCCCTATATAATTATATTATTCCAAGTTTTGGTGTGCTTCACATGCAACACAGGCCAACTGGACAAGTGATGGGGCTAGGGAGAGTCGAAAACCAGTTTGCAGTTGGTAGAGGTGACTGCAAAGTGGGTCACACATTCAGTGTGTTCTTGTGAGCCTTCCCATGCTGCTCAACAGGTATAAACTCTGCATCAGCTGGCGACAGAGAGACATGTATTGTTCAGAACAAATAAAAAATGATTCCTGTACTATTTTGGCACAAATTAAGCACACAGCACAAACACGATACAGAACAATACGGCAGAGGCCCTCTATAAGGAGGAGAAAACAAAACACTTTCCCAACACTGTCCTGTTATACCATTGTATAGATTCTTTGAAAACAAGTTATAAATTGTTGTTTAACAGTTTCCTACCTAATTCACAGACAAGCTCCAGTGGCAAGCGCATGCAGTAAAATTATTCCACAAAATAAAAATATCAAGTCTAGAATGATATGGACTTAGATACGGTCTGAGAGAATAACAGTGCATATGAAAGGAGTGAAGAGATTAACACACAAAATCTAGCAGGAGAAAAAGAACATGATCACAGGAAGCAGCGGGGTCCAATGACAACGAAGAAGAAGATGAAAAAGAAGAAGAACTACTTTAATCATCCATTCGGGGAAGTTTTTTCACACCGTTGTTATGTTTTCATTTTCATTTACACACACACACACAGGACCAATAAGCATAGATTAGGTGATGGGGCTGCAACACAGTACAGCACCTGAGCAGTTATGGGTTCAATAGTCAAGTAGTCAAGTCTTCGGTAGTGCCCAGGAGGTGAACTGGCACCTCTCCAGCTATCAGTCCACACTTTGTACCGACAAGTCCAGTCTAGTCCCAATGGACTGAGCAACTGCAGCATTCCTCTGTTACATTTCAAGGAACCAGACAGCGTAAGTCAGCAACTGTGATGTCATGCACAGTTTAAAGCTGCAGCTCCAGAGGTGGAACACAGTCATAATCTGGTTTTCTACAACTATGTGGATCATGGTCTAGTGAGTTGGCAGTGTGTGACATGTAAAAGTCCAGGCAGTTCTTTGTGTAACCGCACTGATGTCCAGGTGGTTTGTGGGCTGCGCTGCTCTCATTCTCTGTACGAACATAGCAGTGACCAAGCTACAAGAATCCAGGCTGTGCGTAAAATGGGAGAAAAACCCTACAGTCTCTCTTCCCACGTGTGCACACACACACACACACACACACACACACACAGACACACACACCACACCACAGGCGTCTGCGTGGCCTCAGCACACTGACGTCAGTCATGGAGCCTGTTGGCTGATGGTTTGAGTGAGTGGGAAAGATGTCACACTACTAAGAATGGACAACGACTACACGAGCCGCATATGCCAGATACCAAGAACACACAAACAAGAGGGAAAAAAGTGTCCACACTTTTTAAAAAATGCTGTAAAACATGTAAAACAATACAATTCATCAGCACCACCAACTGCAGTCTCCAAAATCATTTGGCTTCGAAAAGGTACAAAACCTGAACTTGATATTTTTTACATTCTGATGTGTTTTTCAATGACAATGTTCAGACTTTTTCTTCATGTCACTCTTTCTTCATTCTTTCAGTCAGTTTTTTTAACTTTCTGTCACTGTTTTGGCGTGGAGAGGAGGGGTTTAAGGTAAGGGGCAAGGAGAGCGTTTATATATATATATATATATATACACACACTAAGGAGAGAATGTCACTCTTCACTGTTCAGCCAACATCACCATAAACCTACAGTGATGGCCTCCACAAATTCACCGGGAACTCTTGAAAAGCAAGTATACTTCTCTCTGCCGTTGTTTGCGCACACAGAACTGGGTTAACTCAGAAACCGCAGCTAAGTCTGTTTGTCTCTGCTGCTGTTTGCTCACGTTCAACCATGGATGTGACCTGACGTTTGCTAGCTGTCATGTATTAGCAAAGGTTTACGCTGGTTCCAGCAGACCTCTGCCAGACTAGCATAACGTCAGTTAAAAGTTAACTTTAACCCCCGGTTGTATGGTTTTGTTTTCAAACCCATATTTTCTTTTCAATGCCAAATGTCACTGTTCTGGCTCCATAAAGTACCTTCACTGTGGTCCCGTGACCCTAGAGCAGTGGCAGGGACTGCATGAGGACTAAGGCATTTGAAATGATAAGGAAACAGGCAAAACTTCTGTTATTTCAATTAACAACACAGGTTCAACTTGTTAGCCAGACAAAGCATTGATTGTAAACAGATGACAACATTTATTGTTAATCTGTGACTGGATGCAAAGTCTGGTTGGGTGTGGAAGTTGAACATGTTATAAACTCATTCTAGCCTTTCACCTTGTAGTGTGAAGAGCACATTACTTGGCTCTAAATTGTGCCTTGTAGAATCGTATTTTCAAGGGAGCACACATTCTATGATTGCAGAATGTTTGTGTGTAGTGGGCTTCATATTCACTCATATGTATGTTTCTACGTGCATTCCTTTTTTCCCACAGAGAGCTTCACCTCTGTTTGCCTGGACTGTGTCTTTCTAATCCACATGTTTCTCTGTATCTACTCATCAGGTCCCATCTTTGCCATCTCACGTCCTTTCTGGTTAGGGTTGTTTGTTTGAATGAAAACCATTCAATTTCATTTCTATTTTGGCAAACCAGAAAGCCTGATGACTCCCACTGCCCCCTCTCTGATCTACGTGTCACTGTGGCAGGCTCAGTGTGTTTAGCACCAGGGGACTAAATCACACAGATGATGGGAATCTTACTGTGCACACACCCTGCTGCCATTTTGGGGTAATTTTTAAGACAAACATGGAAAAGAAAACAAGGTACTATTAGGAGGAGGCTTTTGGTTTCTGACAAAGGGGGTAATGAGACAAAGAAAATGATGGGGTGAGTGGAATAACCATGTCCCTCTGTCTGTCTGGGGCTGACTCCCTCTCTGTGGGTGACTTGAACTCTCCCTCACCACAGAGGAGTGACTGAACCTCTCTGAGGCCAGACAGTGGGGAAAATGATACATTGACAGAGTAAAAGGATCATCATATATCACATGTGCCAATGGCAAACATGTCTGAGGCTTTTTAAGTCTTTGTATCTTCACTTGTCCACATTTAAAGAGGGCTCTGTGAATGCAGCAGTGGTTATTTCTGGTGTCTCCCACAGACCTTGAAAGATGCAGTCTCCCACTGATGACGGAGATGTGGTTTTGCTACTGTATGTCAGGCACACATACGCACACTTGTACACTTGTGAGGACCTGCAGATTTGTTGTCCCTAACTTTAAACTTTACCTTCAATTTCTTAAATCTGTCTCAATACAAAGTCAGATGCTCATATGAACAATGCAACAGGTTTGTTGTGCTGTAATCATTCCTTCTGTTCATACTGGACATTAAGAGATCGTTTCCTAAAGCGACTTTCAATCTAAGTGATGGAGGACAAAATCCACAGTCCTTTCTCTGTGTGAAAATACATTGTAAATGTATATTTTAAGTCAGCATGATGCTTCATCAGTCTGAGATACACAAATCAAGTGGGCAATACAAACGAACAATCTTTTTACTATGAAATTCTCCCTCTGTGTTTGGACGGTTTGTGTTTCTGAGCTGCAGTGGAGGGATAGTAACAGAGGGGAGTCTTTGCATTTTTGTGTAACTCAGACTCCAGAAGCCTTATATTACTGTCAGATAAACTCCCCCATCGCTTCCATTGGAAGCACATCACAAAGTTTCAATGTTCATATGGGTACCTGACTGTTGTGCTAATACTGACCTGAAACATTGTGAACCTTCCATCTTCACTGACTCATTTCAGTTTGGGAGTTTCCTGAAAGACATTTCATGTTCACCAGTGTACAAAGATTAGATAATTAGAAAAGGCTTGCTGCAATGTGTGGTCATATTATATTATGTGATTATGTCAATTTAGTATATTATGTGTTCATTTGTATATTTTTTACGAGAATTATCAATTTCATTTTGAGTCAATTTCCGTTTGTATTTGAAGTCCAATTTTCTAGTGTGACGACCTGCTGTGGCCTGCAGCCAGCAGCAGTCTTCAAGGAATCTCATAGTTGCCTGTCTCAATGTTTTCCTTACATAGGTATGGTATGTAAAGGTAAATGCCTTCTTGTGTTCTTCTTGTCAGGGTTTGTACGACACTGACTATTTCTGCAACCCAAAATTATTATCATTCCCAAACATGAAAAAAGCTACAATGTGAATTCAAAGAGATGTGATTTGGACTTAGGTAGTATTGTTCCTATGAAGCTGTCTCTTGGTTTGCGTATCTGAGCTAGGTCTTTATGGTAATAAGATAAAGGTTTAGCTCTTTTATTGGTCGAAATACACAGTCAGTCACATCATGGGAAGTGACCACATATTAGCACTCCTGAAAGATTGAAATTAAAATACTTTCCACCATTGATTTTCATCCTTTATGTATAAAACCCTACTAATGACAACTCAGTACTTTATTTATAGAGACAGACTGTTTTGTTAAAAAGTAAGATAATTTTTGTTTAACCAGAAAAGTCTCGCTCTGAAATCACACGAGAGGTTGAGTTGTTGCAGGAAGACAAAATGATCTTACTCTTTAACAAAAAGCTCTGTCTCTGTGAACACAGCCTCTTTAGTTCAACAAACAAAAACAGGGTTGATGACCCACATGAAGCCCACATGTGCTGAGTAGTGCGACAGACAGTCTCAGCTGGTTAAACTTCTGGCCAGTCCTCTCCTGCTCTCCATCGTCACCTGCATTGTGATTTAACACACAATGTGCATACCTCATAGCCAAGTCACGTCATACCTGTTATCTAATTATAAGAACTGTTAGCACCTACGTTACTGTATTATGGTACTGTGTAACTACTAAGTGAAAGCAAACACCTCCCCAATGACATTTTATTAATAGAAGAAAGCAACAGATCTACAGTAAATTGGTACTTAGCAATATATATAAAACAGCCTGGAACCCAATGCCAACACTGATTCAAAATAATGACAACAGATACAATATACTGGCTGACAAACGACGATGTGAAATGTTCCTTTTCATTTTGGAATACATTCTGTCATTAACAGCAGCTTACCTCATTTTATTCTCCTCTTATTCTGACTTCTCACTTATTCTTCTGTTGTTCCGCATAAACTAGTTCCATTAAAGACAATCATTGGACAGCGATGTAAATGCTGTCATGCAATAACTAAAGGCTGAATCACTTCTGTGTTGTATGAATCAGTCAATCAGTGATTGCAGTGTGTCTACTATGTCTAATATCTATACATATGGAAATGTACTTAAGCTTCAAACTGTCTTAAAGTCTAAGTCTATTTAATTCCTAAACTAGTGTTGACCAGCTGAAATGACCCAGCTACACCACCTTGTCTCTCTGAAGGTCTAAAACACACACACACACACACACACACACACACTGTGTGGGATTGTGGTTGGGGGCTGCCTGTTTACTGATTGCATCACTCTCTCCACCACACTCTCTTGAAGACTGAAATTATATGTCTAGGCCTCAGAGAAAACAGTGGGATACAGAGCTGTGTAGGTGGGGGTTTGGCATACCTCATGCGTGGTACATTAATTCAACAAACAAAATCAACATTACAAAAAAAAACACAAAGACACATAATAAAATAAGTAAAGATAAAATTTAACAGTTTTGGGCAAATTCCAGCCACTCTGTGTTTGGGATAAAAGCTGATAAATGAAGATTTATTATCAGCTGTATGTATTACAGCACCTGCAGGGCCCTGACATCCAGCGGGACTCAATGATGTTTGGGAACCGGGGGAGGGGGGCGAGTCAGGAGGACTGCTGGATGGACCGGATAGGAGAACTGTGACCGGTGGCAGTTTGAACACTTCAGTTTAATCATCACCAGGGACAAGGAGGTGTCTGTTATGTTGTTCAGCTTTCTGAGATATCTGAATGGCAACTATTTTCTAACATAGTGGTTACGTTCTATAATGTATCTACAGGTTCAAACAGGACACACACGCACAAACTGTAATGCTATGGTGAACTCTTTTTAAAAGCTTTTATGTCTTTGTTCTGAGGAAACAGCTGCCCTGTAGTGTTTGCTTTACTAGCTTTTGTTTAGTGTTAGAGTATAAAAGCTGCTTTGCCAGCCGGAACTCCACTGGCCGGGACCAAGCCATGACAGGGTTTGAAGCAAGTAAAGCAACTGAGCATACATCATACCTATTAATTTCAATTCAATTTTATTTATATAGCGCCATATCATAACAAAGTTATCTCAGGGCACTCAATCACATGGAGCCGGTCGAGACCAACTTCCACATTCCTATTCTTCCTATTAGTGATGCTGGGTGTAGTCAGAGGTGAAACAAGCTTGAAACTTTCAACCTGAGAGGGCGACTAAACACTGCTTTTACACTCAAAGATCTCTAATGACTTGTATCAAATCATCACCAATCCAATCAAACGAGCTCACTTTAAACATAAACAGTGTCTGCACTGGCAACTTACATCTTTTTACTGCACTGTAACTTTATTTTATGTCATTTTATTTATGTTTCTATGTTATTTTATTTTATTTTACAATTTTATTCTGAAATAGCAAAATGAAAATGTTTTGGTACATTTATTTAAATTGAATTAAATAGGGGGGTAACGATTGGTGGTATTAAAAAGACCCGTGGTACTGCTAAATATGCTGTTGTTTCTTGGGGATGTTAAGAACCAAAAGTTTTTTCCTGGTCAATTCCTTACTCATGTTTCTAAAATTGACCCAATGCCATAGGCAGATTGATAACAGAAAATGTCTTTAGCTTTCTAACTCCACAGGTTCATGTTAGGGAATGCCTTCAGACCAGTATAGCTGAAGCACTCAGGTTGGGGACACATGGCAGTCATAAAGAGTCAGTTCCTTACAGATCATCTGGCTCAACAGTAAAGTAGTGCTGACTGTAAATGGGCAGGGTCATCTATGGACTCTCAAATCACAGAGGAGCCACTGTCTCATGGCAGTAAGAAAGTTAGAATAATATATATGTTGGACGAGGGCCCACCGTTTAATATGGAGTCTACTCAGGGCAGTTGTATAAACTTCAGAGGACTTGCAGTGTCTCTCTGTGATGTTAAAGGCCCTTTAAAAAGTCTAAATTGAATCAGTGTAATAGACGAGAGGGGAGATTGGGAACAATAAGCTACATGAAATTAGATTTCCTCCAGTGATCAGGTTCCATGCTTTCACGTTCAAACGGCAGCCATTTGTGACTTGGAAAAGAGGAGGAGGGGAAAAAGTCCTTGCAGTACTTCATGATTTGATCATGCTTTGAAATGTTAATAGGACAAAATTTTAATGTGATCCCTCTTCAAAATAAGCAGGGCTGGGGAGGGGCATATTGTGATTGGAGGGGTTAGTGTTTATTCTGCGCTGGGGCTCCACTCTCCGCTTCAGAAAGGTTTTCTCTGGCAATGATGATCCAAACCAGCTCAAATAAAGGGCAGCAAAGTTTAAGAAATGGAGTGAGTTTCTGTCACCCTGAGTACTTTAGCAGCCAAGCCCCCAAAACAGCATAGGAAAACATGGCAGCCCCCTCAGGGCCCTGAGTCAACAGGCCTCCTTCCTCTGCTGGATGCCAGCGCTGCTTTTCCAATCACAGGAAAACCTATCAACAGCTGCTTGTGGACACACACACACACACACACACACACAAAATTACAACATCAGCAATAGGATATATAAGGACGATATATGCCTTCAGTGGTGGAAGAAGTACTCAGATCACACTATGTAACCATAATGTAAAAATACTCCATTACAAGTAAATCTCCTAAATGCAAAATCTTTCTTGAGTAGCCTATGTCTTAAGTAGAGCTGTATAATCAGTTAAATGTACCTTAAGTATCAAAAGTAAAAAGTCCTCATTACATAATAAAGTTAAATTTAATTCAAGTCCATTTTTTAATATAGTGTCCCCTGTGTCACAGCAGCATTTAGCCACTTTTACCCACTTTAGATACAGTTAAGTAGTTTAGTCCAGAGGTCCCAAGCTAAGTGTCAGTGAAATCCTTTTCTTTAATCTTTGTGTTTCGTCAAATATGTAATAGTTTTATCTTTATGCCTCAAACTGTTATTTAAATGAAGCAATATGAGAAGTTTAGAAGGGGGCTGCTATTACCTCAGACATCTGAAACATGACAAGGAGCCCTAACTAGACATGGCTTTTGTTGTAACAAGCCCAAAAGGTTGGGAGCCATTCATTAATCTTTAACAATGTATTACATGTTATAAGCTCATTATATGTTTTTTCTAATGTAAAATAATAATTAGTAACTAGTATGTATAGTGGTCAAATAAAAGTAGAGGAGTAAATAGACCATTTTTGCCTCTGAAAGGTAGTGGAGTAGAAGGATAAAATAGCAAAAAAATGACAAAGTGCAGTAGGACAGTACTTGAGTAAATGTACTTCATTTGCAGTACTGTCAGTCTTTAAGTCAGCTGTGAATATTCCATCTTTAATTTCCACCTCTGACTTAATATGATGCTGTTTGACATTCTGTTCATAGAGCTGCACTGCCAGCTGGACACACACTCATCAGTGTTTAAAAAAAGTACAGGCATTTTAATCTGGGCCATAATAAGTAACTAAGTGTTACCAATTGTTGTACTGAAATGAACACATTCAGCCGACCAGGACACAATGATAACATCTCATGAGTATTACACAGACCCAACACTTCATATAAACATAAAACATTGTTTTTGCTGTTATGTGAGTTATGTTGACAAACTGTAACATTAGCACATTTATTTGGTGGAGTCTTAACATAATAAACAGAGAAGGCTTTTAAGACCTTTTTAATATTGTGTTAATGTCCATAAAGGCTTGTCTTCTGGCAAATGGAAAAGGCAAATTGAATTACTTTGCTTCTGATGAGCTAAGCTCAAACAGAGCTTTAATGATTTCTGGTTGGCAGGGTGCCCCGGACATGGCGAGGCCAGGGGGTGGACAGGGTGTAATTTTAGGAAAGGGGTGTAGTGCTGGAGCAGTGCCAGCATGGAGGCTCCTGATGGTGGTTGTGAGCCGCCCCCGGGGTTAAGCAGCTCAAATATTTTTATGTCATGGTAAAGCCCTGCATTTGATGCTTTTTGGAAAGCATTACGGAGAAAAAGTGAAAATAAGAAGGGCCCACGTTAAACATCAGGGTGGTCCAGAAGACTTAGTTATTACTGTTGACTGGCTACCTTCAGCTGCCATCTGATTATGAGTGATTGGTCCAGAGCCTGCTGCTGCTTTCAGCAGGATGTGACAGGAAGGTGAGAGGAAATACCAACATGAGAGGAGAAAACAAGTAAAAACTGATTCAGAGCGTATGCTCACGGTACTGGGTCCAATGTTAAATTACTTTTTTCTCCAATAACAAGTTACCTGTTAGCAGTAGATTAAAATTAATTCACATTTTTTATAGAAATATCCTTCTACTCAAGTGCAGTGTGAAATATCATAAAGAGACAAATCAGATCATGTATAACGTGGGAAAAAATATTAAAGGAATTTGCAGCTCATATAATCTTTAGTCTTAGTAAATATTTAAAGATAACTTCACAATGTCTGTGGAAGGTAAGGGAAAGGATGTCAGCCAGGCAGCTGCGGAGACGTTTGTTAAAAGATCATACATGCTGGTGAGTTGCTGTTTATAGTTAGAAAGACAGTACCAATAATGTTACTTCAAAAAAGGCTAAGGAATAAAATCTGTTCTCTAGGGCCTCGTGTATTAACAAGTAAGATGCATTTGTCAGCAAGCATCTTGAGCTTCAGGTCAAAGGAAGCAATGCAGGGTTTTTGAAGGTTTGATATCCATAACAGCTCAGAAGGCTGAAGGCATCTGTAGGCTACTTTTCAATAGCCTTGCTAGCAAAGCTAACATTCCTCACTGTAGGAAGGCAATCAAAACCAGGGTAGAAGCTTCCTGGCAGTAGTACTAGGTCAGTTAGGACAGCTTGAGAAAGCAGGAAGAGTCACATTTGACTATGATCAGATCCTGTATGAATACAAATAAACGTGAACTTTCAACTTGTGGACTGGTTTCATCAGAATGTGGTCACTATACAGATATCTATTACATCTGGCTGAGATCTAATCACAATGTGAGTCTAACAACCTCCTGATGTGGTCTGGCTTGTCCAATCACATTTGGACTTCAATGCATTCTGTGTGCATTTACACCTGAATTAACGTGTTTATTTCTAACATCAGTTGTAGAGGTAGAGACAGTCTGTTAAAAGCATGCAGGTAAAAATGGGGTCAAGCTTCACAATGGAAAACGTTCTGTCTAATAGAAGAATAACAAATGACTGACAAGATTAGAGGGAACTAAACTTTCCCTTGAAACAATTTTGATCTAGAATATGATTTATATTGTTTGACTTTTTTATTGTAATATGTAATACAGATCAATGTGATCTCACTTTGGCATAACCAAGGGGCCGCCCTGCACTGTTAGAGGTCTCATGATAAGACATGACTTTGGCTCCACTGCTGACTTGTCTTTAGCTATCAGTTCTTATCACCCATACAGATGCATAAAGCCCTGATACTGTGATCATCCCATCAGCATGAGATCTTTATTGAGGAGGTGTGGTCAAATGAGCAATCTGGAATCTGTCAACACCTCGGCTCCCTCGGCCGGGAATTCCTTCTGTAGCTTGGCCACTCTGGAGCCACTCCACATGGAAAGTACGCAGTGGAAACTGGCAGCCAAAAAAAACTCAGACTTTGCAGTCCGCAACTTGTCCAGATTAGCATTCCTTCCCCCTGACACACAGGCTGAGGAGTGCATCGCCATCTGACCAACAGGGGACGCACTTCATGCAGGCGGGGTTGGGGTGGGTGGGATGTGGTGGTGGGGTGACGATTAAGGGAAGATGTGGAGTAAGGCAGCATCGTGTGGCCAGTGAGCACTTCACACACCATTGTGTTCAGACTGTATAAGACAGAAACCCTAAGCCGTAAATGGACAGAAGTACTGAGACATTTCATGACTCAAATCAGGAGGAGCCTCATCAAAGCTGACATTCTTAACAAAAAACAAGGAAAGACGTGTTCACATCTTTCAAGGAAAGCTCACCTGATTCATCCAATACAATCATGAAATCATAATACAGCACAGGGCCCAGTCAGCCAGTGAGGGGGATGGACAAGAGTGAGGAAAGGGAGAGGAGTGAAGTGAAGGCTGAGCGATGAAGAGGAGATTGCCAGTTCATCAGTGGGGGTGTCGGGTGGGAGGGTAGCTGCTGGCTGCTCAACAGTAGCATTCTTTCACACGTAGCTGGAAGTAATCTGCGAGAACGAAACTCTGAGCTCCTTCTGTTTGATTTGGCTGCATCTCCCTTCTCTCCCCCTGCCCCCACCCACCTCCTCATGCAAAGGCCCCGTTTGAGCCCACCCCCTCATCCAGCCTCTGCATAACCCCCCCATCCATCCGTCCACACCAATTCACTCCAAATGATCTCAACACTGTTGCTTAATCAGAGTGCAACCTCTCCTCATGAGAGAACAGAAGATGGTGTGAAGTAAAGAGAGAATGTACAGTTGAGTTTATGAAGTCAAAGACGAGCCAAGAAGACTTTGGAGATGATTTGTCAGCTGATTATCCTTTCTCTGCATTTACTGTTTGAAGGGAGAAATACATTTTTCCCACTGCACTGGAATACACCATATTTCTCAGAACCTGTTGAGCACAGACAGAACTCATCAGTTTGGAGTCAGGCACACACTGCAAGAATAAAACAGATGCTGTAGGTTAATGCCTACTTGCTGATTTTGAGAACAGGAAGTTGCATAAGTCTCGAATCCCGATTGAATTCAAATGGCCTCATTGGCACTATAAAAGCAGCCGCTGAGCTGCCAGAGCCTTTTGGACCTTCAGTTTATATGTTGGAATGAGGACAGCCGTGCATGTAGTAATAACTGTTTCACTGCAGCAAGATACATTGTTTGTGTCCTTGTGCACTCCCTGAGCCATGTTCACTTCTTTTTTATGTCGATGAATCCTACTCAGAGCTCACGTTTGTTATGAGGTCTGAGTATGCTCAGATGCTGTCCTGAGTGGGTGGGCCAGTGTACATGTTTGATTGACAGCTGAGCTGGCATTGGCAGAGAAAGACAATGTGATCTTATGCTGTGTCTCAATTTGGGTACTTCCATTAGAATACTTACATGCAGTACACTGTGTACACTATGTACTTACTTGTGTAGTGTGTTAATTTTAACAGGGCTTCAAAGAGTCTGCTTGTTCTTTTTAATGGCAACCGGGCAGCGCATTATTACCAACATTTTGCTTGCAGTTACATGAATGTGCTTTTACTTTCAGCTGTAACATTCGCAGCCATAGGCGCCATTCTCATAGGTTGGTGGTCCCTCCCCTTCCGCTACGTAGCAACCATAGCAAACATTGAGGGAGGGAAGTGTGCAGGGTTCCACACTCAAACTCTAATGATCTCATTACTCTGTTTTCTATAATTCTTTCCAGGAAACCTCCTGGAAATGATGAACCGGTAACATAAAGCCGTACAATGTTTTGCATTTCCATCTTTGTCTCACTCACTGGTATCCCACCTGACCTGACCACGCTGTCTACGGCGTATGATAGCACAATGTGTCACAGCTGTACTGGAGAGTAGGTTTACCTCTGCACCACCAGATATCTGTTATTTGGGATTTTATTCCCCAACTTGAAATGTACAGGAGAGGTTTTTGAAAGTAAATAAGCAGGCCATGTTCTTTACAGACCTCAAATTTGATTGTGATTTAATACTGCAGGCTGTTGTTCCACTGTTTCTCTTTGGTCCTATGCAAGTTGCCTAACAAAGGCATTGCACTGGTTACCAGATTTGGACAGCATCAGCTCCTTTTCACCTACTTGTCAGTAATAAGCACTTTTAATTATATTAATGTATGCTGTAACTGTTTGAGGTTAGACACTCCACTGGAAACACCTCTCATCTGTCCTCTGTTTCTACATATTTAAATGAAATAATACATAATTATGCCCACTACATGCTGACTGACCTCTTCCTCGACCAACCATGAAGACCCTACATGCAATAAAACATGTGGGTCCTGCTGTGGGGCTCCTTGGTGTAAAAGGTCTAGAGGAGTGTGATGGAAATTTACTCTATACCCATATTAATCTGTATCATGCTGACTTCATCTCTGTCTCTTCAGCATTCTGGCACTAAAACTGTCCTTCTGTCTGTCCTCGCTAACCCTCGGGAATTCATTCTGTTATGGAATTCCATATCTAACTACTAACTTATTTTGGCTTTGCTCGCTTCACATACTTGGCTTCCTATAAAGTGTAACCAGGTTCTTCCTGGGCCTTTTTGACTATGACACCCCTTGAGTGCACATCAACGGGTCCTTTCTGCAGAAAGCTTAATAAATACTCAAAAGACTTTGGTGATTCAGAGACTCTTCATTTCCCAATTGCCACCACAGGAGTTATACACAAAATACATGTAAAAAAAAGATTAAAGATTTTGAAAAAAAGTTATTGACAAAATCATACACACATTCTGTGAGAAAAAGGAGGTAGAATGAGTCAGGAGGAGGTGGTGGGAGGAAGCTTGTTGAGGATCCAGCCTCTCAGCAGCTCCATCTCAGGCTGGGAGAACTGGTGGTGCAGGCCTTGGAAGGAGTGGAAGGCAGTGGTCATGCCAGCCTTCTTCAGCAGCGCCGACGTGTCCTCTCCCCACTGATGCAGCACCAGGTCATCACTGGTCCCATGGCACTGGAACAACTCAGAGAGGGGAAGACCTGCTCTGAGCCGCTCCTCCACTGCCTTCAGCACATAAAGGCAGGAGACAAGACTGTGTGATCTGCTCACTTTATCAAGGTGCATGAGCATTTATCATTAATACAGAACTAATGACACATTGGTTAATCATTAGCATGAGGACTGGACACCAGTACAGCCTCGTCTGAGTTATTACTCAGTAAACCAGTCAGATATTGGGACAGTAGGAGTTTTTTGTGGAAATCTGTTTAGAAAAAAGAACATGTCCCTAGCTGATCCTAAGAATTGGTATCTGGGCTGCTGTTCAAAAGAAATTCCAGCTGAGAGGGAAGAAGAAGTAGCTACACAGCAACACGGTTTAAGGGAAATTAGGTCTATAAGAACTTTATTGTACTGTATTTCAAAACCCTACCAGAGTTATTTAAATAACATTTCCAGGATGCATTTCCTGCCCACCAACATTGTAGTTTGCTACTTTATTTACAGAATGTAAATCAGCTTGCAGAAACTCACTCCAGTTGTGGATAATTTGAGCTGTTGAAATGACTCATTTGATGATGATCACCATGCAATAACCTAACTCTGACTACTACCAGTGGTTCTGCATCTACTACCCACCTAAGCACACCGTTGCATTTTATTTATCTCAAAGCCTGCTTAAGGTAGGTCATCCATCAGAGACATGTATGCTTTCATTAAAAGAAAAACACTAGGGATTTCAGTTGAGTTTTGTTCCTGGCTGGTAGCACCCTAAAGAATATCAAGAAATTTAATATAGGCAAGAATACAGCTGTCTGGAAGGTAGAAAGAAAATCCCAAAACACTTTGGCACACTATTTTTAAAAAGTAAAATATGTGCGCTTTGCAGTTGTTTGGCTAATACATACAAAAACAGAAACGGGTGACTGCTGATGTACCTGAAAAGCGACAGAGTCCTTGTTAAGAAAGCTGGACAGTGCAAAAACTCCTGCTACGTCAGGGTGGTACCGACACACCAGGTGGAGGGCCATGGCTCCGCCCATCGAGAATCCCCCTGTGATTAAGGACGAAAGAGAAAAGAACAGCTGCTACATCAGTTGGAAGCATCAAGTGAAATTTTGTAACAAGTATTAAAACTAATGAAAAGACACACCATAAACATATTAATCTCCACAAGAGTAACTGGAGCTTATTTAAGGCACTTTATGCAGTCAGAGGTGGAAAATACTTCTATAAAAATATTTTTTTTTGCCTTGGAATAAGCAGCAGTTCATAAGTCTGTCCTTAATCTCACACATCTGGGTACATCTGGGCACACTGTGTACATCTGGAAAAGTGTGCAAGTACCCATCATCCTGTCAGACTTGAGGAACGAGGGAGAGTTAAGAAAGAGGGGATGAAGAGATGAAGAGAGGAGAGGTGGAATTCACGTCTGGCCCAACAAGTCCACAATAAAACTGACATGCAGTGATCTGATGTGAGCATTTAAACTCAAACTGTGCGGTCACCAGTGTGTGTGTGTGTGTGCTTTTCAAGTAAAGGGAGATGAAGTCGGAATGTAATGATGAACCTGGGTTGTTGCATCAGCAAATTACAGACACGGTGAAGACAATCTAATAAAGACAAAAGAAATAGAAGTGTGTGCTATTAAACATGACGATATACAATCAATAATTCTAATAACTGACCATGTCTCTGCGATATATGACATATATACATACATACTGTGATTACATCAGCCAAGGTTATCTCTTTAGATTATAGCATTTTGGTAATTATTGAAATAGGATTAAAAAAACTCATCAAAACTTTAAAGCCTAAGAAGAGTTGAGTGTGCAGTGTGTGGTGGCTTCACTAAAACGTCTCAACAACCTCCCGTGTTCTTCTGCTTCTTGCTCTTTCTTCTTCTGCTGACACTTTTTGGCACTTAACTAGTCCATTTCTTAATGTAGAAACTTCATTCAAACATGAAAACATTCAGCTCAATTAGGACACACTAATTTTCCCATTCATACTTTCTGAAATATTCAACGCTTTCTGGGAAATGTTCTATATTCAAACAAATGGATGGAAAGTTCAGAACTGACACATTCTCATGCAACTATCTGCTCATTCATACTTCAGCTAGAAACTCCATTTAAGTAATGAAATGTTCCGCATCTTTCACACATTCTGGTATTTTCTCAAAATGTTTGAAGTTTAGGTATAATGGGAGTCAATGATGATCTTCAACTTCTTCCCACTCATTTATACATTCACATAGAAACTCCATTCAAACTTTAAAACACTCACAACACTTGGGGCCTTCTCACATGAATGCAACTTTTGTATATCTTTCATACTTTTTACACAAACCCAGTTCAATTGTAAGCCTTTCTCTGATTTGTACATGTGTGTTTGGGGCGGAATGTTCAGAGTCAGAGTGGAGAGGAGCTTGGAAACTGTTCTCTTCAACTTGCTCTTATTCCCACAATTTCCACTCTTCACGCTTCATTTTGACTTCAAAACGTAGTAGAATTTGTGCTGGTTCAGACATGTAACTATGGAAACAAACAGACTCGCACAGTTCAAGTGACAGGAGTGCCAAGCAACTGCGGCACAGACTAACTGAAAACACTACAGCCACACGCACGCACACGCACACACACACACACACACACACACACACATAAAAATGTAGATGACAGCAGTTACGCTCTTTGAGCCAGAAGCAGGAGTTTGAGAGTCGCTCAGTTTAAGCTCTATAGTATGAACTCTCTGAGCCATGAGTCACTCCTCAGCAGTTACCATGATCATGGCAACATGCTTCTCAGCATGCTTTCCAGGCCAGTGTGTGGTGTTGTGGGGGTGCGCTAATGTGTCTATTATCACCACTTATTGCCATTTTGACTAATAACTAACCAGGAAACAAGGCAGATGAAAGCAGTGAGCCTGAACCAAAACATTAAATCTGCAGGTAATCCAGCCAATAGTTGTTGAGATATATCAGGCTAAACCAAAGTGGCCATTCCGGCTACTAATGAATGCAGCTTCATTTAATGTATATACTCTATATACATATATTAATGGATTATCTTTTCATTTCTGCAATAGGAGGTGTGGTGGCTGAGAGGCGGCCTTGTGGTTTATCAACCACAAACAGACTCGACCACAAGGTCATGGGTTTGACCCCGATCACCTCCTCACTTGTAAGTTGCTTTGGATAAAAGCGTCTGCTAAATGTAATGTAATGTACAAAAGCAAGAACTGATTACCAAAAAACACGTTAAAGATATTTCAGGTTTATCGTCTGACTGCTCGTGTTCTTTGACCTGTTCCCGGATCTCAATAATTATCTTTATTAAGAGTGTCATAAGTATGAAAATAAGACCCAAGTCCTAATAAATCTGAATTGTCCTTAAATAGAAAGAAGTCTGACAAAACAGTCAATAAAAAGAATATGTACATTGTATGTTTGTTGTTTCTCAACAGTACAATGTCCCACTCAGTACATGTCTTGATGACATTCCTTAATAATAAAAATGTTTCTTTGCAATATGTGTAATAAAATAAATATCAGCTGATATATTGTTATCAGACTTTTAAAACTCTCAGAATGTAGCAAATGATTACAATTTGCAATGTGAAATAGGAGAAAAATGAAACTTTACATTTTAAAAAGACAACATGAAGTACATCATTTGTCACATTGACCTGAACAGGTCTGCAGTGTGTAAGAGGTTCCCCCTCCTCTGCACACACATCAGCCTACAGTCATCCTCCTCAAAAACCTTTTCCATGGAAACTTCTGGGGCTCGTCAGTCCGTCAGCCGGGGAAGTGGACTCTGGGTACACGGCGCTGCATTCTTGCAGCACTGCCGAGTGACTCCTCTGAGTATTTATAGTTAATGACAAAATGTTATGATTTAGTAAGATAATATTTCAGCAGTTTCCCAGGAGCATGTGTTTTTTCATTCACTTTCTCTGGAGTCGCCCCCTTCCCTGTTCCTATATAGTTATTCAAGAGTTAACCCCTTTCCCACTGCTCTCAGTGGTTTCTCCTTTCATGTGCAGCCATCGCTCACTGACATTAAAACACTCCATGTCCTCCCATATGTTTCCTGTGGGAACTCTTACCTTGCCTCAGCCATAATGTTTATAGTACTTGATCTGAGTGGTTTCATTTCATTATTATTTATATGTGAACTTGATAAGCAGAATATTTGAGGTGAAAAGCTTTTCAGGAGCTGAGAATCCCTTCTGAAAACCCTTTTTTATTCTCGGTTGGCAGCATATGAAAGGATGCGGTAACCTGACAAGATGCATTCTTCATTTTATATAATGACAGAGGGAGTTTGGAAGAGCCAGGCTAAGATGGACTGAGGTGTGTGTGTGTGTGTGTGTGTGTGGTGGAGGAGGAGAACACAAAGGAAAAGGGATCCAGTGAGAGAGAAAGAGACAGAGTGCAGTCTGTTAGTGTTGTCCACCGCTGATAAAATTGACTTTTTGCATTTATTCTGTTATTATTATACTGCACCACACTGTTGGCTATCGGAATGTATTTAATGAACTGAACAACAGGTCTTTTTTTTTCTCCCAGTGCACATTCAAAGCATGCACCAAAACATCCTGAAGACTCAAAGAACACTATTTCTTTCCTGTATTTTTCTGCATGTGAATGTACTGTCAAGTTCTGTTTTTGTGCCTCGTGTCTTATTACTTCCAGAGTGAGATGCTCATCAATATCATGTCTGTGTGTTCAGTAGATAGCTGAGGTAGGTTACGGTTAGCCTAGCTTAGCATAGAGACACGGCTCTTTCCAAAGTTAAAGAATACACCTACCAACACATCTAAAACTCACTGACCAACATATTGTATCCTGTTTGTTTCACCCATACAGACACATATGAACAGAAATACAAATCAGTATGTTGTCCATTGCCACTCAGAGCATAAGTCTCCTCTCCCGGCTCAGAGGAGTCATTATATACAGATATCACAGTGGTCACGAATTACTTCCTGTAGTGGCCCTTATTTGCAGGAACCTCCCACTGAATGTGCTTTGCTGTCTGACCAGTAGGTTGTGTAGAGGATGTGAAACATTGTCCATTATGCCAAGCAGTTTGTGCAACATCCTCCTCTCCACCTCCACCTCCAGGGGTGCTGATCAGTGAATATCATAAAACTGCTGCTTTCTCTAGAGTTGACAGGAAATAACGCTGGGAAAGAGGACAATTATGCATTTCAAGATGCCGTCTGTGTGCAGACTTACATAGAAAACAACCTACAGCCATGCTGGTTGCTCTGGCTGTATTTAGACACAACATGCTTTGAGCTAAATGCTAATGTCAGCAGGCTGACATGCTCAAAATGACCTGGATCAAAGTGATGAACTACAGAGATTCCTGTCCAAAAACATGTTGGACCTATGTTTTTACGAATTTATTTGACCGACTATAGTGCAGAATAGTCCAGCAGTAGTGCCAGACATGGTCAGATGCAGAGGTTTTTCGTTTTGGTCTCTTTACAGTTACAACCTCACTATGACAGCAAGACCTCAGGAAGCTGCACACAGTCACTGCACCGACTGTGATTCATCAAGAAACAGTTCCAGCATGTAACTCCCACTAAAACCATAAACTGTGACTGTTACATTTCTGTTTGTTTATTCATTAAACTGATGACTGATGAATTAGTCAGCTTTAGAGGTGCTGGTAGGTGTTTTTTTGAAGAGAGCAACAGAGAATCAAGAATATATAGGAAATGTTCAGATTTTAACATGTAGCAAACATTAAGTCAAAACCAGATCCATACCGATGACCATCCTGTGTTTGGGGATCCCGACGTTGACCTCGTCCTGAATAAGGGAGCCTAAAGTGCTGCACATGGCATCTATGGACTCGAGGTGTTCTGGGCAGTCCCGCGAGATCTTGTAACGGTCAAACCAGACATTAGACTGAGCCCCTCGCATGGGTGTGTATGATCTGATGACATCAAGATGAGAGGCAGTGGTCAGCTACATGGATGCAGCTTCATTGCAGGCAAACCTGTTTAGTTAATCCATTAAGAATATCTGCTGTGTGGCACACAACATGTTTCCTTTACACAAATGGAAAATACCACAAGAATGAAAAATGTTAGAGGAACATTAGACATCACTGCTGTTTGCTTTTTCTTTCCCAAACATTCACAGCAGAGAGCACTGAAGATAATGCAGTTTGTATGTCTGACAAAATGACTACACTGCTACTGTGGCAGTGTAGGTGTAATCTAGCATCAGCTGCAGGTAGTAGTGCTGTACCGGATCGCAGTTGATCCGTGAATCGTACGGATCTCCCCCCCCCGGTTTGGCACACATGTGAACAGCGAATTAATTGCAAAATTTAACCATTATAGTGTGACATTTAGTTTTACTACTTTTAAAATAACAATTCTCTAAATCTTGGTGTAGAGCTGCCATGAAAAGATACACGACAGATGTGTGCTGTTTATTTCTGAAGCGCTGAAGGTTGATTTGATTATTTAGAAAAGCACTTTTCTCGTGAATGGGGCATGTTGAATCCCAGCAAATCAGGGTTGTACGTTGCAAGATGAAAATAAGCGCAGTGAGTGATCATGGCGAGCCTGAGAGGCCTCCTGCACCCTTTATATCCAGGGGATGGCTTACGGACAAACTGCAGGAGGCAGGTAATGGGTGCACAGAGAAGAAGAGGAAAAAGACCCAAACAGACGTAACTGTACTGCTGCGTACGGCAACTTTGTATTTGTTATAAGACACTTTTATTTACATTAAAGCCTGTTCACCTGCCAGTCTGGGTCCACTGCGTGCACCCCAGCCCCTGGTGACACTGTCCTGTCATCTAACAGTTCTAAATGTACACTATTTGACTATTCTAGCTAAGTAAATGAAGACGTAACTCATCCACATTACTGGTGATTGGTAACAAAATATAATGTCACATTAAAACTATGGAAGTATTTGGTAAAGTAAAACAAAGCCAAACACATTAGATTTAGTGATATGGGACCCAGGAATAGACCTACCTAGCTGGAGCTGTCGGATAAATAACTCGGATGTGGCTAAACGCCAGATCTGGCACCATGACATCTCGCACCCAGGCTCTCAGTCCCTGCCCAGTGTCACCTTCATATGGAAATCAGAATTAGATTACAAACAGTAGTAATGATGGGCAGTTAATCAGGCCATATGCCTTGCATGATGATAATGTAGATAAATCCATAATGACATAATGTGTCAGCTTCATATCTTTTAATATGGCCATGGCCAAGATATCAGATGCCAGTTAGGTGTTAACAATCACTTTGTTTTGTTTAGGAGCAGTTAAAGGTTTACATTTCTTGGTGGAAGAGTAGTATTGCTATAAAACAACAACATAACAAAAATGAGTAACAGCTGAATAATAAGAGAAATAACAGTTCTGTCCACTTTGACCACACAACACTTAAATACAACCTCAAATGAATCAAAACACAGCAGAGCCTTATCACCACATTTTGACATGCCATAGCAAGAGAAGCACAGTGATTAACCCATCCAAAAAGTAACAGAGCAATAATTCATGTTAATATTCATGTTAGTCTCCTCAAATAAATCACCATTAACACATTAGTCATGCGCAGCATTTTCAGGCAAGACATTCTCGTGTGTTCTAGTAAAATAAAGCCTTTTAAAGGGTTGGACTACCTCTTTCTGGTTAAAACCTGTAGAAAGGCTGTATTTCTTGTTTGTATTGTAATTCTCAAAAGCTAATCATGCGCTATGTATCACCTTCTTCACTTGAACACACTGTGTTTATGAACTGATAGGTGGTCACCTTTTAACTAATAAGTCAAGGCCACAGTCCAATAGCTTTTCCTCCAGACTTGTTGACATTGTCCTTTTCACCCTAAAATTGATTCAGTGCTTTGTTTTGCACCAAAATCAATGACAGAAATCATTTGAAAACACTGGATATTAATACAACACGTCCAAGAAGTGCTTCATGAGGAAAGCACTTGTGTTAAAGGCTGTGGTTTCTGTCAGGTTTTACTTGAATTCTATTTAGGTGTCTTTTGTATTTTCCCCGTGTGTTTATTTACATGTTGACAATTTTATGCCAGCATTTTGCACAATTACACATGACAGCTAAACATTTGGTGAGTTCTCACTAAAACAGATGACTCACTGAGGATCGAGGCACATATGCACACTATGTATCGGTGTAGTTTGTGCGCCGTCAGAACTGACACCCTGAGCAGATTAACCAAACAAGAATTAAAGATCATCAAAGTGCAAATGGGTGATCAGAGTGGGCTGGGTGGGGGTTCGTGTTTCCAATCACTTTAACACACATCGAACTGCTTATTATTCACACTAGAGGTTATTATGGCTGCTTTATGGTCATTCCAGTGCTATCCGACTGCAAACACAGCGCAGAACAATACACACGACGGACACACTATGTGAAAGAACAAATTCACCGGAAGCCCCTGAGAGCCGCTGAAGAGCAAAGAGACTGCTGAGCACCTGAACCGTGCAGGAAGATAACCGAGGCGGAGTGTTTCCCTGTGGGAGAAACGGCACACATTTGAAGCTTCCTCGCGGCAGCCATGACAGCGTGAGGTAATCACGCGAGGGTGTCGAACTAAACCTCGCGAGACACATTATCAAAGCCCGAGTTCCTGTAAATAGTACTGTATATACCATAACTTTATGACCACTGACCGGTCATAATGGAGGAACATTTGAAGGAACACATTGTATAATAAGGTTTTTACATCATTGGAAACTAATGTGGCAGCAAAAGACTGACACTACAGGTCATTCCATCTAAACAAAATATTATTTTGTGAAAGTCTGCTGGTATTATCTTGATAAATAAAGCCTGTTTTCCAGCACTGTCATACACTGGATCCAATGGAATGTCTGGATCTACATATCAGTTTAAACACATTCAGGGTCTTATCTTGTATAAACTTCAGCCTCTCTAACTTGGATTCTGGTCATTTTCCTCAGTCTTGGACTCCGAGGACCACACAAACAGTGTCCCTGCCCTGAACCGCCACTAATGATGCTGAGAGTGGACAGAAGAGTGCTGCTTTATATGGCCTGAACCAAATCACTTTACTTTAACACATATGTACTGTACTTTTGAGGTAAAATAATTGTAAATTTTTGTATAATTAATGTCATGTAACATTTGGTGCAGTTGTGTTTTGTAATGGGACATGCAGTACTTGCAGTGAAGCGAGGTCCTGTCTTCCAGGACCAAATTAACTCACTATGGGCCTCGGGACAGGTGGAAATTAACTAATGCTATAGGGATCTGTTTTGTTCCTTTTCCTGGGTTTATGTCACATACTACTACACCTACTAACTATTGCTATGGATATACTGACAGACAACAACTAAGAGAGTGTTAGTGCTGTTTTATTTCCTTTCAGCAATGAGACATGAGTATGTGCTCTGTGTATAGGGTGTCTACTCTGAGAAAGGGGTTTTCAGTCTGTGGTGGAAGGTGGGCAGGGACTTTGGTGTCCAGACATCATAGGGAGTTCATTCCATCACTTTGTGACCAGAAAGAGTCCGAGGCAAGCAATGAAGGGTTCAAAAATGTAGTGTGAGATCATATTAGGCGATGCCAGATGAGACTGATGAGAGCTCTTTACTTTTGTGGTAAGTATGAATTCCCCAATGGTTTTAATTGCTTTCTGCTCTTACACTTGAAATGGCACCTGCACTTAATCTTCATCTGTTTCCCCTCTGCTTCCCTCTTTTGCTTTGTGTGGGATCAGCAGCACCTGCCTTCCCCTTGCTTTACAGTGTGTCCCTGCTGACCTCAGTACTCTGCTTCAACCTACACTGCAGTAGGCAGCCTTAACCTCTCTCTTCCACCTTTTATGGCTTCACATCAAAGCCCCCCTCCTGCAGCCTTGCAAAAGAGATCCACATAACTCAACAAACATGAAAGTCTGGCTAAGTGTAAGTGTGAGTGAAGTAAACATGCGTAACGTTTCACACGCTAGATAATGGAGGGACAATAGCAACATGGGCACTGTGCACTCATTGCTTTAATTTTGACCTCTCTCACAGTACTTCTCCTCTGTACTGTATGTAATCTGTAATTCCTTTCACCTACAGCACAGGGACACAAGTTTTAGATTTGCAGGAATGTTCATAGGAAGCCAAGGAATTTTCTGGCAATACCGTTTTATTCTCAGGCTTGACTTTGATGTGGATGGATGTATTTGCCATTCTTTCTCTTACTGAGAAAATTAGAAGCATACATGTCAGCACAAAGGTCAACAGGGACAGTGTATGATACAGTTCAGTTTCACTTTACAAAATTGGCTCTATGAAACTGCTCGATGTGTCCCAAAAGCATGATTGAGAAATAAATGATCCTGTTTATGGCCTTGTTTTAGCCATAAGTAGTCCCTCGCCTGCTCTCAAAACCTCTCATTCTCAGTAACCCCCATGCCTCTATTCCCTCCACATGCCTGCTCCCATGAACACTGTAGCCTCTGTGGAAGTCATCCTGTGGCTGCTGCATGAGGTCGTGGGGGTGGGTTTCACCTCATAGCACTGGTCCAGAGAAGGTTTGGCCTATTAGCTCATAGCGCATGAGGTCAGGTAGAGAAAACTGATCCTAGACCAGCACTAAGGGACGAATGTGTCTCCCAAGGGTGCTAGGGAAGCACCTGCTCTCCCTGGGCCTCTGATTTAACCCTAAGATAGTGCTCATGTTGTGGGCCCAACAGAAAGAAAGAGGAAGTTGCATTTTCTGAGCTGTGAGCCGTTTCTGCCAACTTCCAAACTTGGGTATTTGGAAAATAAAGTATGAAGGAAACTGGTCATCCCGTCACTTTGCATGACACAGACTCTGCTCAGTTGATTCTGGATGGTGGGACGCCTTCTGATGGATCTTTGCCCTTTGTTTGGATAGATCTGTCACAGGCAGTAGCTAGAGAGCAAACATTTACAGAACAGAACAATAATTTATAGAAGAGACAACTTAGATGAATAGTTCAACATTTCAAATATGCTTTAATGCTTTCTTGATGAGAAAATATTAAATACAGAGCTAGTTAGCCTAGCTTGAAAACAACCAGCCTGGCTCTGTCCAAAGTAAATAAACTTGACTTATTTACATGTTGTATATCATTTGTTTGAAATGTACAAGATGTAAACTGCAATGTGATGTTGGTTTAGCCATCTACCCAGAACAACTTTGCTGTATCTTTGGCAGCCAGATGGGCACACCTTTTGGTTTGGCTCTAAGCATAAACATACCAAACCTAACAGCATTCAGTTACACAGCCCAGCATCCTAAAACGTGTTTATGAAATCCTTAGAAGATGTCCATGGTATACATAACATTACTGGCTTCATCTATCTGTTGTAGTGATGGCTTTTTTTCAGGACGTTTACATTAATGCTCCTCATGGATTTATTCAGACATGATGGCACATTTTATTGATTTGATTAACTTATTGTCTTTGGGCATTTCTTTGAGATAATTCATATATTACAGTGATCTTAGATGATGGTAGAAGAGACATGTTTTTTTTCTCTGTATAATAAACCTTGTGCTGCTACAGCCTATACATTAATATAATAAATATATATATATATATATATAATTGCTGCCACATTAGTTTCCGGGTCTATAAGAGTCCCAAGAGCAAGGATCACACACAAGCAAAGGTAATGTTCCAACAAATGCTTTACTAGCAGGTTCTGGCTGAATGAATCCAACCTGAGTTGCAAGCAGCGGTACAGAGAGGGAATAGGCAGAAGGAGGTCAAAAATACAAACAAAGGTCCAAAAACAATAAATGCAGTCATACCAACAAGACAAGGGGCAGAAAAAGGTAATGGTCCAAAAAGAGGCAAAAAGGTCTTACAGTGATAAAGATACAACATGGAGGTAACGCAAGTGCACTTGATTGGTGATAGCTAAGACAATCTGGTACCAAGACAGAGAAACAACCGGGCTATATAAACAAGCACACAAATGAGGGACCGGTGAGTAAAGGGACACAGGTGAAAGAATCAAACTGGTGTGAAATGAACAATGACAGGAAGTAAATACAAACATAACAGTGAGAAGGCTCTTCAAATTAAAACCATTACCAAACAAGAGACTCACGGTTCTGTGAAGCGGACCGTAGTTGGCGGGTGGGGGTGTAAGGCTGGAGGATGGTTTGGATGTAGGTTGGTGCTGTCCTGTTCACCGCTTGGAAGGCCAGTACCAGGGTCTTGAATCTGATACGAGCAGCTTGGTGATGCTTGGTCATCCAGGCGGAGATATCTGCTAGACAAGCCTCTATCCGAGCTGAGACGCCAAGGTCGGACCAAGGGAACGAGAGGTGGAGTTGTGTGTCATCAGCGTAGCAGTGGTAGGAGAAACCGTGCGAGCTGATGATTGGTCCAAGTGTGGTGGTATACAGGGAGAAGAGGAGGGGTCCAAGGACTGAGCCCTGCGGCACACCTGTCCATAGGGGCAGAGGATCAGACACGTGGCCTCTCCAGGAGACCTGGTAGGATCTACCCTCGAGGTAGGAGGAGATCAACTGGAGTGCCGTGCCGGTGATGCCCAGGTCCAGGAGAGTTGTGAGGAGGATCTGATGGTTGACTTTGTCAAATGCTGTAGACAGGTCTAGCAGGATGACAACAGAAGATCTCCCCGCAGCTTTGGCAGACTGTTTCTGTTTCTGTTTCTGTGTAGTGACCGGGTTTGAAGCCTGATTGGTTGGGACCTGCTGGGGCATGACAGTTTTGTGCTGTGTTGAAAGTTATACAGAAATGTTACAGACCTAGTCAGATTGCCGTCATAACTCTTACATAAAAGTGACCAGAGTGCTTATTCAAACATGAGACCGGTGAGTTAAATTGATGAAATATTAATGTAAATGAGTGAATGTCTGAATGGGGCTTTAGTGAGCTTTTAGAGCTGATGGTAGAGGTGGCTAGGTTGAACACATCTAGACTTCAGCTTCATACCTAACACAGAAGCACTCACAGAGACTGATATCAGTCTCTAAAAACAGTGAACTACATCAAGGGCTTAAAGCAAGGCAAACCAACACTTTGCCTGTTGTTACACGTTTAGTCAATCATGGAATTCATGTTTTTTCAGTGGGATGTTGAATTGATGGAAGGACATGCTAAACAGTTGAAAGAGGATTTATGTTTTGGAAGTCAGTGATGTGGTTGAACATTGGCTTTTTGTTCATAATGTGAAATTCAATATTATGTGAAATATATAATTCTCAGCAGATGAGAGGTCAGGTGGGTTGTGATTTAATTAGCTTTCCTTCCCAAAATAATATACTACCACATCCCTGGAGTCAAGCAGTCCCTTCCTGGGGTTGACAGTGCCACACCCCAGCCCTCCCCTTATTCTGAACTCAGACACACAAACAGAGACATGAAATGATCTGTTATTCTTCTCTTTTTAAAAAGCCCTTACTCGTGGAGAAGGTAGAAGCTGCAAAGATTTGCCCTGGGACTTGTATTTCTTTGATTAATTAAAGAGCTTCAAGATAAGGTTGGACTTTCAAATTAAATCTCTAGATGGTCCACAGATTTTAACGGACAATGTTGGATTTTCAAAATAAGTATAAAAAGTATATGAAAACTTTAAAGTGTTCCATATATTTCTTACATCTTTTCAGTCCCACTCATACTAATTATACCATTACCCATATTCTTCCAACTCCTTTTCTACACTTTTTCAACTCATATCTAGTCATTCATACTTTCATCTAGAAATTCCATTCAAACCATAACACGTTCCACATCTTTCTTACATTATGACTTTATTCAACTTTTAAATCCCATTCATACTTTGCATCCTTCATCACTTTCCAACTTCTCAACCCATTTATAGTCCTTCAACTGCATCTTCAAATTAAAGTCAGCAGTCAGTCAGTCAGTTTCCTGACATTTAACAAACATTCCACTTCATTCATACATTTTCAGTATTATTAAACATCCAATATAGCAAACTTTCAACATACAGCATTCACACTGCAATTTCTTCTTATCTTTAGTCCTGTTGGGAGCACAGTGAAAACTGAGCCACACAAGACGTTTCTGCAAGACAATCTAACAGTGAAATCAAGGCAAATCTGAAGCGTTGTTTGCCACATGTAAAAGAATGTTGATATTGGACAGTTTGGCAAAACTCCACATTATATTTGATGTATAACTGTTCACTGCCAACACAGTGATTACTCATAATGGAATATACACAAGGCAACAATAGTAATGTTAAGGTGTCATTAAATCTTTTGACTTTAACCAATGTTGTAGTAGTTGACTTTTTTTGTTTATAGAGTAAGAACAGTAATAATAAAAGATGTGTTGTTACTGCTCATTATAAAGCACTGTGTAAAAAGTCTTCTCATTTATTTCAATTAGACTGGGGGCAGAAGAACAAATTGTCTTCCAGCAAAAACCTTGAACCTGCCTGTGGGAAACTACAATTTAACATCATTCAGTAACACAATGTGTTAGTCTAGGACAATCACTGGAAGTGGAAAAAACTGCTAGCGTTGCTAGTCTGTCAATTCTGTTTTTCTTACAGAATTCCAGACATTTACTATTTTGTATAGTTGTTTTTTGAACATTTACATCAACTGTTTAGGGGATGTTTTTCATGACAAAGAAACTGACTTGAATGCGTAATCAGAGCATCATGCAGACACGGTGTGGTATAGCAGAGTACGCATTTTGGTGCTGTTAATGTCACAGGATGAGGTGATAACTGCAGAGGACAGGTTGTAACTGCTGGGAATGTCTGGGAGATTATTATCTTATCAAGGGAAAAGAGAGAGGAATGAGAGCAGTCCTGGAGGAGGACCTGGTGAATAATGTGCACTAGGGCTGGCAGACACATTAGCCTCGCTCATACCTCTCACAAGAGAGAAACACGCTTTGGCACTAAAAGAAAAACACCATGCTGGTAATGAATAATTTAGTGTGAACATGGCAGCGAGTTGAATTTCTACTCTTGCATTATTTTCCATCTGAAAATGTGTTGATGACATTCCAGTACTGTGGAAAATGTGTGTGCTAAGGGAACAAATAGACATTCAATTCCAGAGTCATATAAGCTAGAACATGATCCTAAGAGGGGTTGAGAAGTGGGGATCTGGGGTTGAAGAGGTATGAGTGGGCTCCTGACTATATTTTTCAGCACACTCATTGTGTACTGTATGTTTGGGTCAGTTTTACATATTTATATAGGTTCAAATCTGTAATGTCGAAAGGGACATGGATTACCAATGTTAAGTGTAAATCTCCTACAATCACTTTATAAAAACTCTCAGATATGTCGAATTAGATTTGTGTCAATATAATATATACAAAAATAGAATTTGAGAGAGAATAAAACTCACTGAAGCAAAATAAATGTATTTCAAAAGTAAAACATATAACTTACAGCTAGCTAACAAATGATTTGTGTAATGGTGAAAACTATTGGTCTCAAACTTCTTTGAACATATGTCCTTTTGTTTGCAGCTCCCTCTGCTCCAGGACGGGCCCTGGAAAGACTCGTCCTGGAGCAGCTCCGGCCCCTGGTCCAACCATACTTGGACCCTCTACAGTTTGCCTACCAGCCCCGTCTTGGACTCGAGGATGCCATCATCTACCTGCTCAACTGTCTTTACACTCACCTGGACAAGGCAGTGAGCACTGTGAGAGTCATGTTCTTTGACTTCTCCAGTGCTTTCAACACCATCCAGCCGGCTCTTCTGGGTGAGAAGTTGAAGACTATGCAGGTGGACCCTCCCCTAGTGTCCTGGATT